>JAECUM010075415.1:0-14496 GCA_016617855.1 Megalonaias nervosa | reverse complement strand
GTTATAGCAAAATTGAAAGAAGGTGTTGTACAACTTTCACAAGCATGTATTACGTTAGACAGGCATAGCTTGATTTTATGTCATTCAAGGTATCAATCATAGACAAAGACAAGAGACTGAGCGCATTTGATGCATCTCAGTACAGAAGTACGGACTGGGTATCTAATTAAATAGAATACATAGCAGAAGACTGCTTCCGTGAAGTGGACATCATACTAACAAAACTCGAGTGTTGTGACGACAGAGAGAGAAGTGGGCTATAGGTACCCTGGTTGTAATCAAATCCACAAATATGGATGTCGAGATAATCGGGTTTCTCTCTGCATACAGTTTGCTCGTACAGCAGTAGAAAAAGCAAAACCAGCATTTTAAAAAAACCATGGCTGAAACGATTTCTCTCTCAGGTAACGCCGTACGTAGCAACAAAACCCAAGTTCATTTTTGTTCATATATACGTACATTAGGTACACGCAATTCCGTGACAAACACATTAAAGATAAACACTGCCGTATGAAGTAGCTAAAAGATGTTGCAGTTTTTATTGAGTTTTGGCTGGCACATTTTGATTCAAATTTCAGAATGGCACCTATTACTTGAGTGTTCTCTTTGTTGCAGACAATCCTCTGATGATAGTAATTTATCATGTAACGAACATATCTGGCTTTCCGTATATAGACCGTTTATAGACACTTCTGGAATCACTTTAAACCCTCTGAATCAAGCTCTTGTCTTGTGTTCCTACAAACGTTGGCACACAGTGAATCGTGTATGTTTGTAATAGTAAAACACACATTATACAAACCAATTGGGGACAAAGAATTTGTATCCAAAATCGCTCTTCAGGATGATCGTGGTTTGGCTAAATAGTCTATTTGTGAAGGGAGGTATGTGAATTGAATGAGTCCGATACGTTTGACTGTATCTGTATCATTAATACGTTAAATATTAACTTTTGCAGATGCTTCAATGGAATGAAGAAATTGTAACGTAGATGGTCGGTTATTTTATGGTTTGTTTTGGTAATGTTTGCCTAAGGGCTTTGATCCTAATAAATTCAGCTGACATGGATTCAACTAACACCTTAGCCGGTTGTTGATAATCTTCGTCATCCTTTAATTCACCAGTGTGTGTGTTGCTTGAATGTTAAGTACTTAAGCTTCTACAACTGAATGTGTAAGATCGAACCGATATATAAGACTTTAATCGGGTTTGATTAGTGTGGGAAATCTATAGGACAAATCACGTGTCGTCATAGTATCATTCAGCTTGTTCCACACTCTCCTTCCAATTCGTCTAAATGTATTTACATTCACTTTTAAAATATACTTTAGTTAGTCAAAACATCATTGTAATTATAAATTTATAAAATAATACCCGATTGTGTGCATCACTGATTGTTTTACTCTGTTATGTTTTGTCGTCGTGATTGATCAATTAAATTAACTTCAAAATTTCAACCACAACATAGTAGTCCGTACTAACGAATAATCCAGAAAATCGGTGTCAACATAATCAACACTCTACCGCCTTGAAACAATGTAAACCTTTGGCAATAGTAGTGTTGAGCTGTTACCCATTCACTGCCATTCAAAAATGTTTAAATAATACTTTGAATGTTTCTTCTTTTTTTCCTACCTTTTCTTTTCATTTTATTCCCATTAATCTCTATTCCTACATGGGACATTCCCGAAACATGACTTGAATTGAAAAATAGCACGCACCATAATCCCAATAATTATTAAAAACTACATAAATATTCACAGCAAACTGTTGCTGGTGAGAATTGTGATTCAAATTAAACCCGCTATTTTGTCCAAATACCTTTAGACTCATTCCACACATCTTCTTATTAATTTATCCTACAAACCCAGTTTTATATCAAACGATGTGTGCACAAAACAAATGAACACACCTTTTGAAACGTGCTGAAAATTAAATCGGTTCTAATTCATGTGACCAAGTGACACATAATAGGAAATTGCGGTATACTTCTAAATTTAACTTTGGCAAAGATTTGTTTTTGTATTTTTCTTAACAATATGGAGGCAATTATTTGATACGTACCAATAAACTTTTCGCAAGAAAATAATATGTATATAATATAAAAGCGGGTCTACTAGTACAAACCCATACCTTTTCTGGAGAAGTACACCACTAAAAGTTCTGGCATAAACAATTGCTGATGTTCAGACATGTCTTGGCGTATTTGTAAAGACCCTCAAGTAAAGATGAAAACAATATTTTTTTTCATCTTGTGTTATAAACAAATGTCCATTGGAATATAAATGTAGCCCTAAAGTCACAGTCAGCTACTTATTTCACGCGGTACTTAAGCAGCCTATGTACGGTGGTATATTATATATCCTATTTAAAAGAATAAAGGTCGCCTATTGGCTTCAAATAATTATAGGGCCAAAAACAAATAACTTCAGTTTTAAGAATAAATCTGCGTATGGGGAAGTTGTGCGCCTTAGTAAGCTTGAAGATAGGGCGAGTTTTATCGCATCACTCTAGCAGCAAAGGAATTGCTAAATGTAACAGGGGTGACCTCTCTAGAGGCATTTCGATAATGGGCACCTAGACTGAATGTTTGTCATAACGAAGCTTTCAGCATATTATTTTCATCATTCTAAACATTTCCTTTTATGTAGATTGCTCAAATGACTTATGCCTGGTCTACCAATCTTACAATAAAAGTATAGACATTTGGGCAAATATTAACTTTACGGTCTATGGGAATTGAATTAGTTGTCTGTTCTCATATACCATCAGACAAATTCAAAAAACTCCAGCTATTCATATATTGTGGGGCACACCACAGCAAACTGTAAAGATTTGTCCATGAAACTATTTGCATGTTTATTGCATTTATTGCGTTTGCCATTCCCTAGAGTGATACAGATACACAGAGTCTAAGTCATAACAACAACAATATATATGAGCTATTAAGAAATGCATTGTTAGCTGCCAAGGACCAAACGATTTAGACTGACACCTAGTACCATGATAAATCAGTTGATATAATAACGTCAAGTATCTTGACATGTCAGATACTATGAAATCAATATATTCGCGGGACGTAAACTTTAGTTGATTTGTGGTTTCTCTAAACTACGAATTTCAGTATGTGTGTATGTATGCATTAGTGTTTTACAGTACCTCAGCACAAATGTGACCATGTATTGCCAACAACAGACCTTGTTCGAAAAGGTTAAATTGAATTACACGTAGGAAGATAAATGAATAAATAAGTATAACAAGATCCAAATAACACGTAAAGATGTCAAAGTTCTGACAACTGATATAAAATAACGCATGTAAACTCATTAAAACACAGTTAAAATTTTTATATAATCTGTATTCCTTTCAAAAGCCCAAAATTGTCTCATGTGGTATGTCCTCATATAGTTTCTTTAATCAGTTCGTGTCAAAATACTTCTTTTCACTGGGTGGAAATCAACACACTCGATACGAATATCAGTGGACGCTGACACGGTACAGTCTCCGATCGAAACTAATGCACGAATCAGGTATGTGTGTCTGATACGCAATCGTCACAATAGCACCTCAGTTCTCTCATTTTGTTCTCTACGTGGGATAACACTCTCCAATACTGAGTCTGATGTTCTTGCGTTTCTTTGTTGAAATTCCATATGTTTTGCCAAGTATGACGGACATATTTATTTATACAATATTTCGTGCCAGATTATGAAACTTACATTCGGAAACGGGTGACCGCAGGACAGCTTTGCCTGAGTTATCTAATCTTTAACTATATCTGTACCAGTGGTTTGGCAGCAAACAGTACAGAATACATTTCTCAGATTGTATGAGAATACTTCAATATCTGGGACATTAACGATTTGTCAGATCTAAGACTGTGGAAGGTTTTCAAAGTTGAAAGGGAATCCAAGTAAATGACGTCATTTGTTTTGTTAGACGTTTCAATAAAGTTCAAGACTCTAAGTATCGATGTAATTTCTGCATCTAAAGACACTGAGGTTTTATACTGTAACAGCCTCGAGATGATGCCTTGGTGTATTACAATGGCAGTTCGAACTTTGTCTGCATCGTTTGATGCATATTTGTATGTAGCGATTTACGGTACCTCAGCAAACATGTGTCCCTGAAGTGCTAACAAAAGGTTATGTTTCAAAAATAAAAACATGAATTGCACAAACATTAGAAAGATAGAGCTTTACAAAAATGTAAAACTTGGTATAAAAGACAAAAGGTAAATGTGTAAAATTTTGTAAATTGTATATAACATAACTGACAAAGGTAAAACATTTCAAATCCTAAAACTCTTATTACGATTTTTTGTATAAACCGAACCCCCTTAAAAATTACATAATTATCTTGATGGGTACGTCCTGGTACACTTTATATGAGCAATTTATGTTAAAATGTTGTATGTCAGATTAAAAATCGACACACTCGACAAGAATGTGCTCATTGTCTGTGGGAACTTTTAGGGTACATAGATATCTCGAACCTTGTGTTTACAAGGACGTATGGCTACAATGGGAGGATATGGTGTCATTGAACTTGCTCTGGCGAAATTTGAGGATTTATTGAACACTTTTTGAACTTGCAAAGGTCAAACATTTTTGTAAGGTTTTGATAAACAAGACGGTGATTCGAGAGAAGCAGAATGTTGTAAAATGTCTAACATTGATTTTGTTGCTTTTAAGTGCGGACGAAACTTTATGCCTAACGGTGCAATAACGTATGATTATAACCGAGCAGGGTTTGGTATTTGGGTGAAAAAGAGTGAGATAGTACCTATCTACAAGCAGTGATATCCACGTGAATGTTGGCACATCAGAGGTATCAAACATTTGGAAAGTGTGTTGAAGGTATATGAAAGAGTGGTTGGAAGATGTATCAAGAAGGGATTAACATTCATAACAATCAATTTCGCATCCTTGCAGGGGCACAGTTGATGCAATTTTCATTCTCAGGCAGTTGCCTGAAAAGATTCAAGTAGGGAACAGCAAGAGATACTGGACTTTTGTGATTTGGAAAGAGCTTTTGATCGAGTGCCAATAAATGTTGTGTATAGAAGTTTAAGTATAAGGGAAGTTACAGGAAAGGTTATGCGAGCAATTAAATCCATGTACGAAAAGAGGAGAACGGTGATGACAAGCAGTGTAGGCTGTTCAGTGGGATTTGGTGTTCATCAAGGATCGTGACAAAGTCCATTAACGCTCATAATTGTAATGGATGAGTGAAATTGCTGGGCGAGGCGTACCTTGCGACATGATGTACACAGATGATCTGATTGTGGCAGAAGATTCAGCGACGAACCCTCAGACAAGGTTCATCAAATGTCAAAGTGCCGTAGAAAATGAAAGCCTTGAAAATCAATGCTATTAAAACAGAAACCACGGTATGCTCAAATATTAATTACCCCTATCACTGACAGCAAAGGAAATGTACTGAGGCAAGTGGAGACCTTCAAGTATCTGCGATCAGTAGTACAAAAAAGGAAGGATACGAGGAGGATGTCGAGCAGAGGACCAAGGCAGCCTGGCAAAAGTGGAAAGACTTAACTGGTTTAATATGTGAGCGGAAGATGTCAGTAAGACATAAATGAAAATGACACAAAACAGTGATAATACCAGTGCTGAGAGACAGAAATAGAGAGACACAGAGAGAGACTGAGGGAGTGGAGATGGTGCTTGGGCCTAATTACCATATCATATGCGGTGTAAGAGGCAATAGAAGATAGTTTGGTAGCATACTGGAGTGAATTTGATCGTTGGAGAAGAATTCCCTGTTCATTTGCTCTAAAAGTTTCCTCTCATCCACACCAACAAAACAACCGTGAAGATAGAGCTCTGAATCATCAGCCATATGCTACAATCAGCAGAGGTGCATAGCTAGTTTCCTGCTTCAAATATTGGAACCATTATTATTTTATTCCTTTCTGAACTTTTTTATCCTTATCTGTTGTTGAGGTTCACTAGAATTAATACTCTATCATCTACAGCAGATCAAAACGTCGTCAACGTGAAATAATGTATTTTACTATGCTGTTAATTTTGTTGTTGAATAGGTTATTGACCATATGTTGCGCTGGGGTACACTCATCTTCTGAAGATATCTTTTAGAAATGGCACAGCTTACTTTAACTATGAAGTATCCATCTTTCCAAACATTCGATATCAAGAGAGGTAGTAGTCCACATAGACCCAGTTTGTATAGTTATTATTTCATGTGGTGGCATAAGCTTCCCCCTTGGCCACAAGGACGACAACTATATCTTCATTATTTAACTCTAATAAATGCTTCAAATCTGACAAGTTAGAATATTTAAAGACCAAAAGGTGCATTTTCGGCTAGAATGGCTAACAATCACGGAAAACTTTGAGATGATACTATAGAATATACTTTTCATTTTACCATGTACATATCATAGAATCGACACTGATAACTGATGTTGCCTTTTGCGTAGCGTAATAACTTTAGCATCCATGTTTAGATCAGGGATTCGAATTTCTAGGCCTGCACAAAATTTATTCACTTTCCCACTTTTGAAGAATGCCAGCACGTTTTCCAAAGTCAACACTGAATATGGTCACGAGAGCGCCGTTTAATATGCAAGTGCAACGCGCTGAATGGAATACCGCCCAATCATTGTTCGACTAAAATGATGTACTGCTTCAACTGATATCTTCATTTTCAATAGATTTTGTAGAGACCTAATCCAAATTATCTTAGGGTTTTTTTTTTTTTTGCATTGATATATTACAATAGTTTCGTACTGATATGACGTAGCTCCTAGAGTTTCCTAACTACCATCAAAAATGTTTGAGTCCATCCACATAGTCAATATTTTTATTATTGATAGTAATGTTTGTTTGAACTAATTTGTAACAAAACAGCGAAACACCACAAAAATGTAAGAAACATTTTTGTCATATATAATTATTATTATTTTCCACAATCGTGCGAAAAGGCTACACTTTTGACATGCCAGACTAGGACCTGTTTTCATTTCACAAATAATTTGGGTGGAATACAATTCTTGTTATACGTGCGTATATTGTAAAATATAGTTTCAACATATCAGATCAGATTTAATTGTTAAGTCGCACAAAGCAATAAACGTCACCTAAATTAGTTTGGACAAAATTATATGTTGTCCACGTTGGCATCAAAACAACAACATACTCAATGCAAACAATCAAACCATTGAATTCCTCATAGGTAGAATCCAGCATGAACTATGACATTGTACATTCCATAGGAATTACAATCTTGCATATCGCTGAATTGAAAATTAAACTATTCTGGATCAGGTCCTTTGTCTTGAAACTATATCAAAACTTATTTTGAACTTATTAGTTGTAAATCAAGAATAATATATGTTAAATTTCGCATCAACTGCACTCTCTCTCTCTCTCTCTCTCTCTCTCGTGATATAGTTGTACAAGGCAGAAATTGCATTTGTGTGTTTAACGGGGTGAGCCATTGATTCTTAAGTGTCCCGTATCGTACTGGGTACAATATGCACAGGTTCGTAACAAAGCTGCATAAGACTTAGGTCAGTACCAATCTTTATTGTCATGCAAATTATGCAGTCTTTTAAAGACCATCGTTACAATGCGGAATGGTTATGCTTTTAAACAGCAATTTCCAATAATGAACCGCTAAGTTCAAAGCATATCCTCTAAAACGATATAAAGACAATTAAAAGGTACAATACAGATTTTATGTTACAAACTAGGTATAACTTCTTATATTGTTTGTTCCGATTTAATTATAATGGTAATATGAGCAGTTCAACGATGTGTTTAATTATGGCATTTAACACCTTGAGGTCATTTCTCTTGTTTTGTAAACATATGACTTTTCCATACGATGTTATTTTTGCTATTTAATAACTAGGAAATCTAGCAAAATCCTATAAACAAGTGTCAAAGACATTAACAAAAATACCAATTATATTTTACCTGCAATCAAGAAGGGTTGTGACAGTCACAGAGTTTATGTTGTTCTAAATTAGAGAGAACTAACAGTAAAACGATTCATCCAGAGTATATAAGCCCTTAGCAACCAACCCTTCTTCTCTAAATTTATTTTGTTTATGTAGGTAATCGGCTTTGCTCTTGTATGTTCTGTTTTCTATCAACTCTGTAGTATTTTGTGTTGTAATTACGTCGTTAAGTTTGTCATGTCCAATTTTTTTTTCCACAGTCATTGTCAAACAGTTGTAATAGATAATTATTTCCTGCAAATGCTAGATCGTTGGTCATCACTCATGCAATTATTACAGCTGCTGCAGTCATGGTATATAAATGTAGCAAATTATAACATTGCTCTAATAGCATTATTTCAAGTGGTAATTACAGAAAAGCTATTACATTTGCTTTCAATCCAAATATCAAAACAGTTTGTCTTCTAGCGAGTATGTCCTAAATTACTTTATACTGTCAATAATAGTAATGTAATATATATAAACTACGTATGGAGTATTCAGTAGGTACTTTTCTGTGTTTATATAGAATTACATATTGCGGCTGGCATAACTATCTTTGAATGGAGTTATAATTTGGTCAGAAATTTGACGAAAAAGATGTACACTGAAATAAAATCTTGGGAATTTCATTTTTCCTACCAAACATTCCTAAAAAGAAATAAAAATGTGATTCAACATTTTAAACTTTGGAACAGGTGCGTATAGTACAGATGTAAAATTTATATTTAGTCCTTCATATATGTGTCCCTGTGGCCTAGCAATGTCGTTCGTCTAGATAAATAATTCCTGGAAGGAGACAATTTACCTTGAAAAGTCGATTACGTTGTTTACAAAGGACAAATCTGACTAGGTGATGAGTACATATATACCTGAGGGGCTAAATAGGATCTTGACTTTGGTATCATAAATATATAAACAACCCTTTATATACACAAAAATAATTTTATTTATTCTCGGAAAAAGGAACCTTTCCCAGTTTTTATTTTATTGTAAGTTTTCGTTCAAAGTTTACGAGACTAGGTTGGTTCTTTAGTGCAGGTACACAGTTCATTTTTCAAATACTCAACTATTTGTTGCGCAGTGTCGATAATACGTTTTCATACAGGGCAATCATGATATGATTAACCATTTCAGAGTTACCAAGATCTATACTTTGAAGCACACCTGTCGACATTGAAGCTATGATTGGGAATTCCCAACTGTTTTACGACCAAATAACCAGCAATCAGTGCAAACGTAATAACATGATGTCAATAGTTTATCCTTATTAAAAGATTTCGTTTAGGAAAAATCGAAATTAACTATTTCAGATTATCTGAAAATTACAAGTAAATCTGCAATCAAAATTTAAATGTTTGTCTTATAACAAGGGTCTTTACCATAATTATATTTGTAAACATTATACAAATTTTGTTAAACGTATGTTTAAGTAAGTGATTTTTAATTGCATCTGGCAGTTAATTGAGCAGCAGAGCTAAACTGTAGAATATTTGACATTATTACAACACTGACTCTAAAATCCGTTTCTTTTCTGTTCAAGGCAATCAAGAAAAGAAAGTAACACGTGGTTGTGATCCCTTCATTAAATCTTCAGTTTGATAAGCATTATGAACAAGACACCTGTGAGATAAGTAATTGAAGATGACTTATAATTTAAGAATTATTTTTAAAAGTTATTCTCTGCTTTGTGTTAAATCCATAAATCATCAATATGGGGCAAAGTCAAATATGTACAAATTTATTAAAATATTAAATTGACAGCATGTTTAATTCAGCAGAAAGTATAGTCGTTTCTTATGCACAACAGTGAAATTAAGGCATGATTTAATTACTACAAAGCAAGAAACTGTAAAATGCATTGATTTATTATTATCATTATTATTATTATTATTATTATTATTATATATATATATATATATATATATATATATATATATATATATATATATATATATATATATATATATATATATATATATATATATATATATATATATATATATATATATATATATATATATATATATATATATGATTAATGTTAATGTATATCACAACTTTAATTAATTATGACTAACCAGGGACTTACAAATCCACTTACCCGACTCCCAAGACAAGCTAAAATTCGGTTCGGGCGAAATTATGATGCTTGCCCATGGGCAAGTTAAGTGACAGAGGGATACAAGATACAAGATAGAAGAAATCGTATTAAACGTCTTTCGTTTGCGTAAGTTGCAGTAATTCTTTGAGAGCTAAGTTATCGACAAAGTGTCGCCTTCAGTTCCTAATGCTTTATGTTCTGTAAGTTTTTACTCTGCGTCGTCGACGTAACACAGATATCTTCACCTTTAGTTTTCGTTTATATGTAAGGCATTATTCGTCTGCATACTAGGCTACAGTTTGTTTAAGTTTATTGTATGTATCATTTCCATCTTGTAATCACTGCCATAGCCCGTCGTGCATTTTCTCGTCAATATGTACTATTTAAAGAAACTTTTGCCAACTAGGAATAAATATTTACGTATTAACTTATTAGTTATATTGTAATCGTGTTATTTATATGTATCATGGAATTCTCCGACTTTCCGGTCCTAAGTTAGCCTCGAGCAGTTTTTCAGATCCCTGACTCTAAAAACAATGTCTTTTCAAAGATTTTATTGTGATGCATGTCGCCATTTTATGGCGAGTAGCTATTTATTATACAACTCGTTCGATTTCATACAGTGGTACATGTTGGTCGTCTATAACGATTACCTGCCACGATGATTTCGTTTAAAGCTCGCTTGATATTAGGAAAATGTAAGAACCTACAGGCGGTGTTAGATACGTGGTTTAGGTGATACTTGTAGGAAACTTGATATATACTGCCTGGCAAGCAGTTCAATGGACAAACGAAAGAGATCTTAAATCACTCTCGTAGATGGGATTCAAATATTTTGATGCACGTCGCCGATTTGAAGGTGACGATAATGAAAATGGTTAAGTAAATGGAATAGCATGCAGCCGTTAGTTCTTTAAATAAATCTGTTATTAATAATATTGTTTTCTTTCTCTTAATCCCTCTCTCTCTTTCTCGATCACATTACAGTGATTGCTGAATTATGGTCGGAAGTTTTGAAACGAGGGAAACAAACTACATTGAAATGTAGTTGATGGGATTATGGAAAAAGGAAAACTAATAGCGTTATACCGGGTATACAAAAAAGGAAAACAGTCTTCTCTCTCTCTCTCTCTCTCTCTCTCTCTCTCTCACACACACACACACACACACACACACACACACACACAAACTTTTATAATTGTATTATTGTTTCTGATGGGAAAACAATCAGACACATATGACGTTTGTTTCACACTTACATGACTTTTATACGCATCTGTTAATAAACCTAGTATTAATTGAAAATATAGTTTGTCCTGCATAATATGTGCCGGGACCTGAATCGTAAGGAGGGCGCTCCTTTTGTAAAAACCAATAATATGCACTTTTCGTCGAAGGGTAATAACTTTTTTAAGACATTCTTGTCAACTATACAACAATCACATTCTCCGAAGCAGTTATTAAATGAATGGGCGTGGTTTAAGTTATGAATTGCAAACAGCATACTGGGTATTCAAGAAACATTTTCTTTTTCTGCCAGTAACAGGCATATTCAAACAATAGATGTCATGAACGTTTAATAGGTTGAAGGAGACATGTATGACATCTAGCACGGTTTAATTTTATAAGTATTCTTCAGACATATACATTTTAAATTACAAGAATGATTGCACTGGTCATTGAATATCTCTCTCAGTCTCTCTTTATGTCTGGTAGTAGTATAATTTAGGGTATTATTATATCATATAATATAATATAATAAGAAATGCCTCAGAGTCATTCATTGGTAAACTCGACGAATATATTTTCTACTTTATTGACAATATCATTTATTATTTTGTATTTTCTTCTTTGTTGCTTTTTATCCAGGACCGCTCCGGTAGCCTATTGGTTATACCGTCCGCCTCGGATGCGGGAGGTCGTGGGTTCGATCCCCAGCCGAGTCATACCAAAGACTTACAAAAATGGTAGTAACAGCTGCCTCGCTGGGCGCTCAGCATTAAGAGGTTAGTGTTAGGACTAGTCGGCCTGGTGTCAGGATAATGTGACTGGGTGGGACATCATGCTACATGTCTGCAGCATGATGCCCCAGTGCTAGACATCACTATTAACTGCCACACTGCAAACATCGTAGCGATATGACTGAAAAATTGTTAAAGCTACGTTAAAAATCCAAATCACATCACAACACTTTTTATTCAGAAACTCAACATTTAAAATAAAATATAGGAATCATCTTGATAGCTGTGTTAATAGTGTCCACAGATGTACTGGCAAACGGAACTCTGGCGGTAGAAACAAAGGTATCAAGTGTTCCTGTGTGTATAAAGTTGCTTTCCCTCTGTCTCTCCCTCTCTGGAAGCAAAACTTATCCATGTTAAGAGCAGCCAGATATGTTTTGCCCTCGGTCGGACAATTGGTGATAAATAAATTACTTTTATATGGCGGATATATTGGAAGGAGGAGAACTGATGACGTAGCTGATGTTGATTTGTATTTTCTGATTACAGGTTCTATACATGTAGACATTGTTTCGTTTAATTAGCAATGTTTAATAAATACAATCCACTTTGCGCACAATGTGCCCTGACTTGAACCTTCAGAGAGGTATACCTCTCAAACAAGCCAATAATATGCTCATTCTGAGAATACCAAGGCGCAATACATGCCCGACCTGAAAAGTGGGGGAGGGGGTATTTGGAAGAAATCAATATTGTTCTCTTTCTGCGAAGAGTAATAACTTTTTGTAGACGCGTTTGCCAACAACGCATAATCTATGCAAAAATAGCATTCTCGAAGAAGCCATTTAATTTGTGGGCGTGGTTGAAACTACTGACCTCAAACAACTTGCTGGATAGTGAAAATAAACGTTTTCGTTTCCAGTTACATGTTAAGAACAAACCGATGAAGGACACGAGAGAGGGAGAGAGGGACGTTGTGAGATACCGAGAGACAGAGAGACTTTTTAGGGACCATTGATAACCAGTTTGGAATAGTCATTATAAACTATTAAAAATTTAATTGTTTGGCTCAGAATAATATCTGAAATGGAAAGATAAGCGCATGAAAAAATATACGGCTTGAATTGAGATGGGAAAGGGACTCAAAGGAATTCAAATATATTCTAAATTTGGTTAAGGTTTTCACAGAGTCTGCTAAATAAGACATATTTCGCAAGACTAGTTCCCATATAAAATAGATAATATTCAGTTAAAGCCTATCTGTGTTTTATGTTTGTGTATGTATTTTGAAACTAAAATGTATACATTACCTAAGTGCGATAGTTTATAAAGGTGTTTGTAGATATTGTGTGTGTCAGTACTTCGACTATTGTTGGTTAAATTATGTTTGTGTCTAGACGTATGTGTATGTGTGTGTATTCGTGTAATTTGAGTTGGTTGTTGGACGTGGAGTGTTGGTCAGTAGATAATAGGTGTTGGTCACTCAAAACGGCGTCATGGATAGGAACTGTAAGTTGTCGGTCAGTAGATATGTGGACATTGGTCACGTAAAAAGACGTTTTGGTTTGTAAGCATCGTTGTGACATTATATTTCCCGTTAGAGGCCATCGAGACAGAATGGATCTTTCTAAGCTAAAAATTTTAGTGTAAGTACTAATTCCCCTAGAGGCTATATAGACCGATAATGTTAAAGCTATCGACATTTTCAACGCTGCATTTCCAGTTAGAAGCTACAGAGATCCTAAGCCAAACAAGTCTTTGTTTCAATATTTACTTCCCCTCAAGGCCACAAGGCCTGTACTGTCGACACAATGGGCTTTTTAACATGGAAGTTCAATTTGAGGTCATACAAACCCGTTTCAATATGCTGGCCGTAATTTTAACCCCCACTGTCCCGCAATACTCGCAAGGTATTTTACCACAGATATTTAAAATTAGAAACCAACACTGAAGCGATGACTGCTGAATTTTCATTTTCACACGAAACTTACAGGAAATTAATATAAATATGACTTTGTATTACCTGGGTTTAAGAGGTACCCACAGTGCATTTCTCTAGGTTTATATTTAATAAATCAGACTATTATACACATGCATATAGCAAGGTAGTTTGCGCGTCACTGAGATTTTTCGCTACAGTCATCTTAGTAAATATTTTGTTAATTAAAAAGGACATAGCCATGATCCGGTTTACAGCGGTTGGAACTCGCTGCTTAAACCACTTACCCTTTATCTAAATCTTTGCTTATCCATAACACATTGAACTGAAGCAGGGGAATCCCCGAATTTCTCCAGATCAAACACGCCGCAATTTTATGCAACCAGAAATATATTCTCAAGTCGATATTTTATTTTGCTGGAATTATTCTATTTTATATTGACTGAAACTTCAAACTGAATTATATTCTATTATTATTATTATTATTATTATTATATATATATATATA
>JAECUM010075414.1:0-11054 GCA_016617855.1 Megalonaias nervosa | reverse complement strand
ATTCCAAAGGATTCAAACGATGTATTAACATGGCATCTTCCACTGCGTGAAGAAAAAGAAGATTGTGCATGAAAGGAAATGCCACAGCTGACAAAAGATTTAGAATGGGTGCTTCTAAACATGACCTCAGATGAAGAGTGTGCTTTTAGAACGTTCTCAGCAGCAAGCCACAGGGGGTCTGAAATACATCTGGGGAAGACTTATGTCATTAGAGTCACAGAAATTCTACACAAAGCGGCTTCGATGGAAAATTCGGAATTTCAGCAAGAAAACGTGAATCTAGACGAAAGTTTTTCATCCTTGGCCATTCGTGATGTATAGAAAATGGATACTGCTAGCAATGACAGAAAAGAAAACTTCCCACTAAACATCTCCAGTGAAGATACAGAGGGCATTAATGGAGCCATTACCTCCATTACAGCAGCTGACGGTAATGAGGATAGAGTCGAGGAATTGAAAAACATCATGTATGATCCAAATGTATCTTGTGATTTGTTGCCATATATCGATGTCAGTGAGATAGATGAAGAGGATGTACAACCAATTTATGAAGATAAAATGAATGAAAGAAGAGAAGGAGAAAAATAGGAAGAGGAGGAGGAAGAATATTCAAATATTAGGATACAAGCTGATGCTGATAGAGGTTTTCTCCAAGATGTTCAAGCTCTCCTTGAAGAAATACAGATACCATTTATGACAAACAAAGATGAAACTGTGGTCTGCGGTGCTGATAGTAGCATACTAGAGTATCAAGATCTAAACAAAACATTCATCACCGCCACTATTATGCCGCCATCCTCCACCTTTCTGCGGTAGAGATGACGATATAGCTACATTGAAAGTGGTTCTCGATGATATTTTGGAGAAGGCTGAAGGCTGAAGGATGAAACAAATGAAAACGTTTTGTTTGCATCTGACTACAAGATTGCAAGAAATCTAAGCTTATAGATGGGAACAACAAGTATGGGAACAACAAGTATGCATATTTCTTCCAGAATTTCCAGTACTGCGCTTGAGAAAGTCCAAAATCATGAATGTAATATCAGCCTGTGAAACATTAGGCCTCATTAATATACTGAACTATATTAGTGATGATGATGTTGAAAAAGACTGCAGTAAATTAGTAACTATTGAGAATATCGAGACAGCAACGCGAAACGTTTGGCGATTGTCAGCAGCTTTGCATATCTCGGTTCTCGTCACGTTCATCGACTTGCTACCACATTCATATGCAGAGGAACTGAGAAAAGATTTGTGTGATCAGGAGTTATCTGTCAGCCAGCTTGAAGTGAGATGGGGACAAATGTTAAAAGAAAACATTAACAAAACATCCAATGAGAATACTGATATAATGATGCATTGTGACAAAATTGTAGCCATCGCCGTTGCTGAAAGACTAGGAGGAAAAGATGGATACAACTTACTTCTGGCCAGTGTGAAGTCTTCACTTCCATTCTTATTCTTAAATGGAGCTTCCAGATATGGTCAATTTTGCTCATGGCTTTTGATTGAACATTAAAAATTAAGTCACTTTCACAGACAAATGAAACATGCTCTATTCAGTACCTCCCACAATGATAGTATTGTTAGCTTTGGATTAGATACTGCTCGAGAGATTGCCCATATTGACGCAACGAAATGTATTCGACCGGGGGCCACACTAAGCAGTATAATGATAAAGATGTCCACAGTAGATAAGCAGAGACAGGTGCATACAGTAATCCAGTCTGTTATCTAAGGAGAGGATGCTTCGAAAATTAAGCAAGATGAGACAAACATCGAAGAGACAGCATCCAAAATATAAGAAAGGTACATGGGGAAAAAGCCACTGATAATGACTTGGGCCATATTGTAAGAACGGTTGGTCTGATACATCGAAGAAAGGGAATGCCATTAAGTTTTGACCCCATTCTAAGAAATGTATATCACAAGGAGAATCCAGAGGTGCAGCAAGAGATGTTAGATTCAACAACAAAAGAGACAGGAAAATTCATAATTCATAGATATGCAGCAAAAGAGGGTCTATTGGGTATGACACTTAGTGATTTTCCTAACATTGAATTGACAAACGGACCCAAACATCACATTAATAGAATAAAAAGATCAAAAGGGTCAACAATCAAGAGGACTAATGAGGTGGGATGGGTTCAAAAATTTCAAAAGGGCCCTGACTTTCCCTGAAAGGGCACCAAAGCAAAAGTCTGTGTGTCTATTTACTCAAAGTGTGCATAATACCCAATAAGAATAAAATGATGGCCAAATTTCAAGTCACAAGTGACTGTGTGTGTGTGTGTGTGTGTGTGTGTGTGTGTTACAGCGCAACCGTAATTACGGCGACAGTTCCTTGTCACTGGGTAGGTGCTATGTTGACAGCAGCATTAGGGTTACAAAATTTGTGTCACCCTAATATTTGTTATCATTGTGTACATTGCCTTGCTGACTGATTCACATAGAGTTTCATACAGGTATTATATATTACCGAATACTAGTATTTACATATTTTAATGCAAGATATGCACGTGTTTATTAAATATTGTTATGCCAAAATTTAGCCGTGTGTTAAGGTTGTGTTTTCTCCCACTGTCAGCGAATAATCATTAAGGCCACATTTCCAAAGTGCTTCCTATTTTTCAAAGTTAATAAATATTTTAAGGCAATGTATCCTAAACGCGTGGTACGCGTAACAACGATGGTACGCAAAAGGGTTTCAAGGGGTACGTGACAGAAAATAAAATCACTAAAAATATAACACTACGGCACTGGGAAAAGGGGTACGCCGATAAGACCTATCGGTGTGCGCGAATGTTATAAGTTTGAGAAACACTGTTTTAAGGTGAAATATTTCATTGATCTGAAATAGAAATACACACTTTTTTATAACTTTTCTCTCAGATCAAATTCATTGTCAAAACAGAATACTCGCAGCTTATCGAAACGGAGTAGAAGACACCGACCTAAAGTTAATAGTAGTCAGTGTTCTCTTAAAGTTGGATTTTGTACAGAATACTTAAACTAAACAACCTTAATAAATAATTTAAAAACTAAAACATAAATAGACCTAACAGAAGTGTATATAAACTGTTTATATATCTGTGAGTTAATATCTGATACATTTTATTAAACTTTAGCACACAGGATATATTTGTTTTATTTCCTTCTTAGCTTCTATATTGGCCCGTTTATCTCTTTCCGTAAAATGTGTATCCGTTTACATCTATGATCTTAGAAAGTATCAAGGGCATTTTTCAGAGAATGCCGGTCATGGTTCATGGTAAGTATCGCTATAAATCTTTATAAGTGTAATTGCCCGTCCTAGGACGGGAGTCATGAAAGACAGTTTAAACATAAAAACAAAAGAGCAAAAAGTGGGATACTCGAGTTTAAAAGAAAGTTTGAAGATAAAAATTAAAAATGGAGTGAAAAGAAAAATAAAAAAAATGGTTTGACGCGAGTTTCGAACTCGCGATCTCTTGTTTGGCAAGCGGGACGGGACACAGAGAAAGAAAGACAAATGTGGTTGTGGATGTGGGTGTTTATATATATATATATATATATATATATATATATATATATATATATATATATATATATAAGATAAAATGTTATTTATGCAATTTATCTCTTGCTATTGTGTATTTTGCTGATCGTTGACATGTACGAATTGCTCTTGAAATTCGGTGCAAGGCGACATCTTGTTTCGTTATCTCAATAGCCAGCATCCGTTTTGCATATTATTCTACACTCGAGTTTTCGTACTTTGATTCACGACACCGCCTCAAACAGGAAACAAAAATGAAGCTCTCATAATTTGTTTCAATGTGATAAGCAGCAAATCCGTCCAGGTCATGTGCAAATAGGAGGTAACTATCTCAACAAAATTTATCCTTCTAACAGCATAAGGCTTGGACGAAACAAACTCTTATAACTTGAGAGATAATATAATACAAAAAAGTTCACTTACACTATGATACAATGACACAGCCAAAACAAAGTAAACAAAATAAATACATACATTAAAAAAATCATACATTCAAAGTACAAACTACCAGGATGCATTGATATTTTACATTTCATTCAGTATTTGCTTGTATTCATTTTACTATCGTTGATATGAAATTGCCAGCACCATAACTATCTGTATCTCCATCTGCAAGTTAACTTAGTAATCAATCTGTATTTCATCAATGTAATTAGATGGTGCTCCCTCGGTTGCATCATCTGAATGTGCAAAGTAACTTAAAAGCAGTAACTCGGCAAAATGTATCAAAATCGTGCTTAATCTAGCAATATATCATGATCATGTTAAATTGCAAATTCATTGTAAATTTGGTTGGAATTTTTAAAAATGTAATTGTTTAAATATTCACGATTCATTGATGTATTTTAGGTCCATGATGAGCATATTTATGTATAAAATGATACAAAATCGTCGCGCTGATCGGACATCGTATAAATAAATCTAGTATTTTATTATTATAATAAAAAATGTGGCTGGCTGAGTATTTTATGTGTAAGCCAGTTATACGTCGATCATGACCCATTACTGAAGACAGTATGCTAATCTCTAAATGATTTTTCAACCGTTTTAAGAAGGAGCTTGACAGATAATTTGGTTAAATTTAAAACAAACAAACAAAAAAAATGGTTACAGCCTACACATTTGGAAAGTTGTTAGGTTGTAAGAAATTAAATAATCAAAATATGCCAATAGCTGAATCGATGATCTTGTAAAGATGAAACTTGAACGCATATTTCAAGTAACCTGTGGATTACAAAATGCAAAGGAGAGCCATGCACACGTGATGTACAGAAGGCTTTTCATTAGAAATCAAGCTTGAGGCATATTTGGTTTACCGGACAACACATGCTTTCGACCAATTAATTTCTAAAGAAAAATATATATTTTCGATAATACTATCATCTATTTGACACTTTGTGTATACCTGCCTGCTTGTCTGTATGTCTTTATAGAACCTCACTTGTTTAGTTGATACTGCATGTATACTTAAATCACTTTGCGAGATCTGTTAAACTTTTGGAAGTATTTACATGTGTCCATTGGGAAGATTGTATTGCTCAGATGTGTGATTGTTTCCACAATTTATCAGTAACTATATAAAAAGAACTAATCTACGGCGTACACAAATTACCGGAAATCTGCGTTTTGCTATCACAAATTGTTTTGGATGAAACAAACGGTGTGTACATTGTATGTTTTAACCAAATGTAAACATCAGGGTCCACCTGCATTGTAGAGCTAATACAAGTACCGGATATGTAGCCACGAACATGATCATAAATGTAAGACATATAGGGCGTAAAAAGTACTATATGTACATGTATCTGGCACTTTAATAATAGTAACATACATTTTGAATAAGAAGATTATACACATATGGACAGGCCCGGCGCGTGGTGTTTGTCGTGTGTGTGCGACGAATATTTGGCGCCTTTCCAAACCTTTGTTTGGCGCCTTTCAGATGGGTTGGCACATATTATTCGGCGGCGCCTGTGTGCATAGCGCACTTCGCACACGCAACCAGCCGGGTCTGCATATGGAGCACTGACCCTTTGGCCCCTTCCTGGGGCAGCAAACTTCAACAGGTTTTTGTCTTCCTTGGATGACCTCCATTTTTACAAATACGATAATTTCAAAATGGTCGGTAGAGGTAATAGAGAATACATTATTGAACCACTGTGTAAATAAAAACGTCCTTCTTCTTCAATAAACGAGATGTAACAGATACAATAGCTTGCTTTAATACACAAAACACTGAAATACGCATTGGTATGAAGATAACGCAATTTTTGCTCTGTCTTCACTGTACTTCACCGGATAGGGGAGCTGCAAAAGATATATGTGCGATTTTTGGACTCTTGAAAAGAGTATATCTTTTAAATAGTTTTAAGTATGCATATTTATACATAATACACGATAATTTAATGACAAATATCAATGTATTTCTTTATGAAAAGATTAGACGAAGATATAAATCTATTTTCACCGAAATAAACGCGAAACTAGGCCTTCAACATAATGTACTTTGTTTTTAAAACCCTATCCAGATATGGCCCCTACAACTAGAAAAGCAATATTTTAGAACATTTGGAGCTTACGTATCGGAAATAGAGCTCATTATTGCTTTTCGGGCGAGTGGGATAGTTTCTAAACAAAATGTTTCCGACTGAATAAGAAGAGATGAGAAATCGATCATGAAACATTAGACGCTTTGACCCTGTATAAGTTTCTCACAATCGAACTTTGACCACTGTTTGCGAGTCGGTTGTATATGTATGTCTGTATGTATGTATGTATGTATGTATATATGTATGTGATATTCATTGTCGCCAGTAGTATGAGACTGGGTAGTAGTTGTTTACATGCTACGTGTACTAATCAGTGACGCAAATGCGGGAATCGCGCGAAATTTGTACGAATTCGTGCTCTTTGGGAAAAATGATTCACGAAGATTACCTCAAATTAGTTAAATTCGCGCAGTATACAATTTTTATTTAACTGTTAACCCTCACATTGCTAGTCGCGACATAAGTCACGCAGAGGTATAGAAATACATGTCGGGACACCTGGTTTCTTTTAGGTAAGTAATTGTTTGCACATCTGGGTTCTTTGTCTTGATATGAATGTTTGCTAAATTAAATATATTTCGCACATCGGGCCTTGCAACAACCATTCTGTCGTAGTTTGAACCTTGCACCGAGGAAGTTTTACCAATGCCTGTTTAAAATACAGACCACCTTTAACACGAATTTGGCTGATTCTAAACGTAGTTCATCTTTAGATTTACATTTCTTTCGGCAGTTGATGGATGATGATAGTGACAATGACACTAATTTTAAAGTTATGAACTATATCAGATAATCTAAGCTGAGAAAGTGTTAATAAAGATACTAGTGATTGATTTTGAACCCAAAATGATGAGCTTCGGAAAATTGTGCATCACATCCAAGAAGAACAGTTTCTCAACTTGTATGGTGTGTTTTCAAAGTCTGAGAGACCTTAAGTTGCTCTATAGGTGAATTTATTTTTGTTACATATGTTCGATTTTGTAACAACCTCGCCAGGCACAGCAGAAAACAACAAGGGTTTCTTCTTTCGAGAAGTAAATCAAAGCGCTAAAATATCATGACTGATACGACCTGACTGAGACAACCAGACTGAGATAAGAAACGTAGGGTTGGCAAAACAGCTAGGTTTCTCTGTCGCATGGGTGAGACAGAAGAGCCATATTGCTGAGGCTACTAATGGGATGAGGCTTCATAGGGAAATAACAACTTGTGGACAAGTGGAAAGGCCTATAGGACAAGGGTCATTTTCTGCCCCACCCCCTTCCAAATATTTTCGCGTAATGGATGTTAAAAGTATGAGGTGACTTGATGTAGTATCTGACAAAGTTTTGTTGCTATGGAAACTGTGTGTTAAGAAAATATCAAAGAACATATACACGTTTTTCCTTCTTTCTTATGTATTTTTCATTAATGCTGTCACTTTATAAACTATTCACTAAATTCAAAATACATTATTTATTTTGATTCTTTTTCTGGTATAAAGTTGCATCAAACAAGGTTTCTGCCTGTTAAAAAAAGACAATAAATAAACACGAGTAACATATGGTGCATGAATCAAAGAAGTCAATATGCAACTGTGTTTACTTTCATTGTAAAAATTAGACAGTCATTGATAACGTCAAAAACTCTGTGCCATTGGAACTTTGTATAGTATTGTTCGTCCTCTACGTGGAAATTAAATACATTAATTCCTTAATTTCGTGGCAACACACACACACACACACACACACACACACACACCCTAAGCCTTTCAGCAAGTCAAAACCTGGTATCTACACCTGTATAGTTTTAAAGTCGGTATCATGAAAATACCTATTTATCGATTTACTAATTTGCGTGATTTGTTCATGAAGCAATGTTATCTCTTACTGAAGATCTGTATGCAACGCAGATCGTTTCTAGTATATAAAGGTGCTCGCACAATAAAAATGAAAGAAAAGAAAGCAGAAATGACTTCACCTTAAATGTTGTTTGTATATTAAATTGTGAATGCATGTGCTCACAATAATTTATAATGTTATATTATAATGTTATAAATGGCACATCAAGAAGCTTTTTTTAGTGGAACAGTCGAATATTCCACATATTAATCTATAGAACTAGAAGAGAAAATAGTACAGCCTATATGACTCAGCCGTGATTTAGTTTCAGACAGAGCATTGAAATGAATTCTTTCGTTTGTACTTGTACTTACAACTGCCAGTTTGGTGTTACAGGAGGAAATTATCAAACGTAGTTAAATGATTTGTATCGGAATAATCTGATGAGACTGATCAACAAACTGAAACTCAATTTTGTAATCTTTTGAACTGGAAATATTAGAGATCTAATATTGCCTTGCTAATGGATGATTGCAGGTATTGCATACCTAAGTTCCTGGCTCCGTATTTTAAGGAAAAATCAAACTCAAACTCAAAATCAGAAGCCTAACATGTATTATAACTTTGATTAAAATTAAATTAGATTCATAGAATTTTCAGGATCGTACAAACTTCGAGTCTGTTATTAGCCTGCTTCATTTATATTTTCTGTCCGAATGCACAAAAAAAACCAAAAAACAAAAAAACAAAAACAAAAAAAAAAGCACCACGCCCCCCCCCCCCGGTAACCATGTCAGTATCGCGCAGAATACAGTAAGAAACCTGGTATTCCATTCTGTGATCCATATTGTTATCAATTCGTTTGAACATAATACAAAATTAAATTTTGCTAGCGTAGAGCGAATAATTAATACATTTCGCTTAAGTATTTTCATCTACTCGTTATTTACCGTTTAAAGAAAATATCAGATTTAGGTCACTTCAATAAGTGGATTGGAAGAGGGCAAAATGACTATAATGAATAAGGGCCATTTTCTGCCCCCTCTCCAAATTTCCTCATATGATGTATACTGTACATGTGAGGTGGTTAACATTTATTTCTGACATCAGTTTTGTGTTCATGTGTCCGTTGCCATGGTTACAGGGTGTCAAAACACTATCAAGAAAGACATGAAAAGTTGTCATCTTTTCCATTTACTTCTCATATATACATGTACTGCTTTACCATGAGCTATTCAATCAATTTCAAATTTTCAATATCCATTTGTATTATTTTAGCGGTTATAAAGCTCTATAAATAAGTTTAGTTTCTGAAACTATTCCAAAATGGTCAGTCATAGACAAAAATAGAATATCGAACTTATACGTCAACTGAAAATTGTTTCTAAAATACGTTGACAAAATGGTACCTAGTCAAAAAATACAAAAATTTTTCCTCAATAAAATATTGTTTAATATTATTGAATGATGTTTGGAGATGGTTTCTAATTTCAGTAATTGTTAGAAACATCATTGATGTAGTAGGCAAGTTTAAAATGTTTATGTCAGTCTAAAACCGATTTTTCTTCATGGGGATGCGTGCACCGGAAAAGGATAAAAAATTAGTATTAAAATATTGAATATAAATAAACTTGTATGAAAGTTATAATATCTAATTATGGAAGAATAACCGGTTCACAACACTGGTTCCAATACATTATTTTATGATGCAGACATGATTGGCAACCCTTTTATAGTTCCATTTTAGTTGAATAGCATATTGATAAAAAAAAAAAAAAAAATGTTACCTTGCTCGACATAAAAATAAAATGATTTTCAAATTGTGCATTATATTTGTTGGTTTTGAAAACTGAGCAGTTACTAATTTTATTTCAAACCTGTAAATTGACAGCTGTTAATATTATGGATATTGGTTCTTAAAAAGAAAGAAGAAAAAAATGGGAAAAAAAGAACTGGGGGATTCGATCTTGATGCGACAATTTGGCACACTAATGCTATACCATTTGAGCTTTTGAAGCTTACGTTTTTGTATTTAAATATCATGCAGATGACGCATTTCTTCCAAGCAGAGTTATATAACTGTAGACCATCCTTTGTTGTTTGCCCAGTTAATGCTTTAATTTAAAAAAAAATAAAAATATTATTGTTATTATATGAAGAAAGACCCAGCGAACAAAATTTAATGAAAAACTACGCTGGTTGTAACTGTTATTTCCATCTGGAAATCGACAAATTCATTTTAAAGATTACATGTACGGAATTACCCTATAATAGTGAGTGAATTAAACATAGCAAACGGTATCGTGGTGGAAATGAAGAAAAACCACTGTTAGTTATGTATAAAATAAATAACATATATGTACTTAAGCCATTATTTACAGCATGCTTTTGCAAAAAACTGGCAACGTAAAACTACAATCCCATTTAATGTTTACTCCATGTAGTCTTTGTTTACATATAGTGCGAAATGCCCCTTCATCACCTCTTCGAAATATCGTGTTCCCAAGGCAATTTAGAAAGAATAAAGAAAGAGAAAAATGAATGGATCACATTGTTTTTAAAATATTTGAATATGTATTATTCCCGGAATTTTTTTTTAAACATACTAATAAAGGAAATAATATAGCACACTCTAGAAATGTGAGTCTAATTGCCCACGCGTAGCGATAAGTAGGCAGCTACCTTGCAACAGGGAAAAAACGACAATGATACATAGACAGCAAAGTTCAAGAATTTTGTAGTTTTTAGTCATAGCTCAAACGTACTCACATAAGTTAATATGAGAACCCAAAATTTTCATAAAAATTAATCAATCAGTGTAAATATATTGTTCGAGCAAGCCTGCGCTTAGATCTTATTTCTAGTTCCTAGTTGCTCAATTGTGGCATTTTCTCTTAAATTTCCCATACCAGTCCATGTTCAACGGTCGAGTTTAGATATGAAAAAGAAATTTATCTGTATATGTAATACAGAATATGGTGATTTATACATCGAATAATACAATGAAACACATAGTTGTGTTATTTATAAGAATCCCCCCCCTCCCAAAAAAAAAACGGGGGTAGAAAATGGTTCTTATTCAATATAGTCCTTTAATGTATCTATTCATGGGTCCAAAACAGACTATGATTACACGCCTCCTGAAGG
>JAECUM010075412.1:0-14639 GCA_016617855.1 Megalonaias nervosa | reverse complement strand
ATATATATATATATATATATATATATATATATATATATATATATATATATATATATATATATATATATATATAAAGCCTGTAACAACCACACAGCTAGAACAGCCCTTATTAAGATGTTAAAGCATTGATGTTAATCTCATGAATTTAGGAGTTTCTAGCAAGGGTTTACACATAGGTGATTTAAATATTCAGGGTTTTCGTGGAAAGATCGATCAAGTGAAGTTACTGCTAACCTCTCCAAATAATAATATCCATTTATTTGGACTCTCAGAAATAATGTTAACAGAAAATCATGGTGAAAATTTCTTGTATATCAATGGCTATGACAAGCCTTATCGAAGGGAAAGCAGGCAGTGGTGGGCTCCTTGTGTATGTCAGAACAGGTACTATTTCTAAAAGACAGGAAGACCTAGAAATACAGGAAACAGAATCCATTTGGCTACAGATCACTCCAGGAAAAGCTAAGCCCTACTTAGTAGGTTTTGTGTACAGACCCCCATCATCACATACTGATTGGTGTGAATATTTTCAACTTCGAGTAGATAAAATTTCAAGTGAAGAGGAAGAATTTTACATTCTAGGTGGTATAAATAGAGACCTTTTCAATGATCAAATAAAAGTGAATTGGATGAATTTTATTGCTTCATTAGGTATGGAGCAACTAGTAAATGAACCCACCAGAGTAACATCTACCTCTAAAATGCTTATAGATCATATTTATATCAATACAAAAGAAAATGTTTATGAAGTAATGGTTCCAAAGATTGGTATAAGTGACCACTTTACAATTTGGCTACTGAGGAAAATCAAAACATACATTCCTCTTCAGTATAGGCTCATCTTTTATAACAGTTATATTCAGCCATATCTGGACTACTGTAATGTAATTTGGGGTAATACCTCTAATTCAAAAATAACAACACTTTCAAAGGGTAATACCTCTAATTCAAACATAACAACACTTTTAAGACTCCAAAAGAGGGCTTTCCATTTTATTCTAGATCAATTATACAATTTCCAGGATGCAATGAATAATAAAAAGGTTTTAACAATACATGAAAGAATATATCTTAGAAAGGCCAAATTGATGTATAAAGTATCCAGAAAAGCCATTCCTGTCTCTCTTAAGCAATATCTTTCACCAAAGAGATGCTGATGGTACTCCAAATTTAAGGTCCATAAGAAGTAAAAATTACATTATGCCAAGGCCAAAGAAGGAATTGTTTAAAAAAATGTTTTCAATATACTGGTCCACTGGTATGGAACAACATTCCCAGTGACATAAGGCAGGCTCCTAGCATTTCTTCTTTTCATCATCAATGTCTCAAATGGATGAAATCTTTAGACAACTGAACAGTTCTAGTACAATAAACACTGCCTGCTTTTCTGTAATTTTGCATCATTTTCACAGTTGAATTTTTCAATGCAGGATGATATTTTATATTTTATATATGTTTATGTATTCACAGATGCCTGTGCATGTGTTCCAGGCGTGATACTTTGACTTTTAAAATCACTTAATTATTTAGTGTCGAGCCAGATTCTTCACATCATGTTGTATATATTGTATATATATATTGTACATAACAGATAGAAGGCCTCAAGGTAGATTAGTTCTGTAAGTAAATGAGTTACCTTCTCTAAATAAAGTCTTTATAATTATTATTATTATTATTAAAGCAGATTTAATTCAATCTATGTCAGTCTGTTTATCTGTGTGTCTATCAATCTGTCTACAATGAAAATGACATGTACTGACACCTCCCAAATCAGCAGTAAACTCTAATCCTCATCAATAGTTTTGATATAATATTTTGGTCCCTAATTTGTCCATTTTTAAAAAATGAAGGTGTACTCTGTAAACCTAAACCATCCTTTTCCATTATGACACCACAATAGATGCATTAAAGGTAAAACTTGTGTAAAATAAGTAGTTAGGTAGTGGTCCTGATTAGAATACAACACATAAATACATTGTACGAATAAAGCACATGTGAATAAAATGAAACAAAATTCAAACAAATATAAAGAATACATTTATACAGAGGAATAATACATTGTACAAATTATTTAGACTGCAACTGAAGCTGGCAGTAATAAATATTTACATGTATTTTTATATAGGTACAAATGTAAAACTGATCACATCTTTTTTATTGATAAAAATACAGAACCTCAGTAAAATGAAAACCTCTCAAACCAAAATTTTGATTTGATCCCAACAGTGTTTCAGTCTTCAGAGGATTCAATAACAGAATAGGTGAGATGTCTATCCATAATTAAACTGATATAAAGTAACAGAACAGGTGAAGTAATAATTCATTACAATTAGGAACTGATCCATTCTCTATGTGTGTGTGTGTGTGTGTGTGTGTGTGTGTGTGTGTGTGTGTGAGAGAGAGAGAGAGAGAGAGAGATTTGGATTTTTAATGTAGCTTTAACAATTTTTTAGTCATATCACTATGATATCTGCAGAGTGGCAGTTAATAGTGATATCTAGCACTGGGAAATCATGCCGCAGACATGTAGCATCATGACCCACCCAGTCACATTATCCTGATACCAGGCCGACCAGTCCTAACACTAACCTCTTAATGCTGAACACCTAGCAAGGCAGCTATTAGTACCATTTTTATAAGCCTTTGGCATGACTTGGCTGGGGTTCAAACCCGTGACCTCCCGCATACTGCAAGTTTAGGCTGATATTGTTTAGTTCCATGTCCTAAAATCCACACCCTTACAGCCATGCTCTGACTCCAGAAAAGGTGAAAGCATGGTCAGAATAAGGGCCCACAATAATATCACCAATGGTGGTAAATCCAATGTAGGTAAGGCAAGAGTTCAAACAATGAGTACCATAAATTTCTTTTATTCATGGGGTGCCCATCTTTGTAGATTTCTTTTTGGTCTTCTGAACCATGGACTGATACATCTATCAATATATAACTATGAGCGAGTGTCTGAGAAAATGACCTAAACACAAAATCCTAACCAAGAGAAACTGACCTCAAGCCATATGCAAATACAATTTCCAAAGCCATGAAATAAAGAATAGGATAAAACCAGGAAAAATAGGTTACAGTGACCTGGTTTTCAATGATGAATGAAGTACTCCTTGTAATACAATTACATACCAAGTAATGTGACTCAATAGGCAATGATGATAAGAAAATAAACTAAACACAAACGTAAAACAAAATCAGTGGACCATGAAATACAGGTCCAAGTGACCTATTTTTTTTAAAAAGTGCAGTACTCCACAGTGCACACCTAAATACCAGCTTGTGTTTATTATAAGAACAACAGTGAGTGAGAAAATCGTGTAACTGCAAATTTTACATGAACATTGATACCAAACAGGCAGCAATGGACAGACATCAATTCCCAAGCTGGAATAATTTATGTGCAGGCAGTACTCCACTGCAACATCAAAATAGCAACTTATGTGACTCCTTGAGTAATAGTGTCTGAGAAAATGACCTAAATGCAACCCAAACAAGAGAAAATGATTTAACCCAAAATGCAAGCACAAATCACTGAACCATGAAATAATGTTACAGTAACCTACTGATCATTTTCACTGATGGCTGTAGTACCCTGATGATGTAATTATATACCAAGTTATCTGACTCTATGGGCAATAAAAAAATTCAAAGAAAATTAACTAAACACAAATCGTAGCTAAAATCAATGGACAAAGTGAAATTATTTTCACTGAAAAGTGTAGTATCCCATATAACACATCTAAATATGACCTGATATGACTCCACAAGCAATGACATCTGGGAATATGACCTAAACAAAACCTAATTTGAGTGTAGATGCCAGATGGATAGACTGACAGAATATCATCAATCCATAAGCAATAAATGCTTTGCAATGAAGCCAAAAAGGTTCATAAACTCCACAATCAACAGAAAGTAAAGCTGTTAGCAAGCTGTGCATTGCAATGGGCCCCACTCACTACAAATTGCTCAGCAGGGCCTCCAACAGAGGAACTAATGTTGAGAAATGAACATAAGCAGGATGTGCAATAAAGGGCCATAACTCTTCTAAATGATAATATGGAACAATGGGAATCAAATTTGCTCAAGGTGTCATCAACAAAAGTAGTTTAAATCCAACAACCCTTGCTAAAGAAACGCTGCAAAAACCAAAGTCAGTAGGACAGGCAATATTGAACAATTCCTGCAAATTATGCCATGGAATGCTAGAAATGAAATCCATTCTAATTTGGCAGAAATTCAACAATCCTTAGTCATGTTGTTCAACCTAATTTACAAGGATTGGAAAAGTCATATCTCATTAATATAAAGCTGCAAGTCAAATATTGTTGTATTCCAGCAACTGATTTTTTTCTTGGGAAAATAATGCTGCAGAAACCAAAGTCATAATAGTGGTCAAACATGGGGGGCATAATGCTGAAAATGATGTTATCGACCACTAAATATTGAAAAAGTATCTCAAGGACATATCAATAACATGCCACATGCAATATGTTTGAAATCAAACAAACCTTGCCATTTTGCTCAAACCAATGTCAAGAAGACCAGTAATTGGGAAGCATAGTTCCATAAACAAAGCTCTAGAATGCTGGAAATCCAATTTATTCAAGGTCTCATGAATATAGGGCTGCATACCGAACTTGGTTGAAACCATCAAACTCTGGTGTAATTATGCTGCAGAAATCAAACCCAGGAGGACAAGCAACCAAGGGGAATAACTCCAGTGGACGATTTCAAACAACTCTGGAAATCAAACTCATTCAAAGCCTCATCAATACACAGCTGCAAACCAACTTTGCTAAAATGCAACAATCAGCAACATACAAAAAAAATTTAAGGGGCTATAACTCCTCTATAAGATGAAGTAAAGGGCTGGATTTGAGTTATTATTAATAAAAAGCTGCATACCAAATTTGCATAAATCCATAAATTTCCAGTAAAGCAAACTAGTGGAAATTACATTTTTCTTGATGAATAAAGGATGGGTGAATGGATGCAATTATTTTAGGGCTCTGCCAGCTTCATTAAATGGGGTCCTAATTAACTCCCACCTACAAGCAAAACCTTTGAATTTTTACTCGGAAAATCAAGTATAGTAAAATTCTTTGTTTGTAAAACACACATCTCCATGCTTCCCCATTTTGACCTCCATTCCAAAGTTTAAGCATCTTAAATGGGTCCCTCAGAGAAAAGACTTCCTCGAAGGGGTAAATCTTATTTGGATATGAGCATTTTTCTTTTCATGGTCCACTGTATTTCTTACTGTTCTCCATTCCTTTAATAGTCAGACAGTGTTTGCAAGTGCATACATGAAACATACTGCCAGACTACAGCCCCATGTACTGATCTGAACAATACTGAGGGCTGCAGTAACAGACATATTGAACATACTACCAATCTGTGGTGAAGTGCATTCATATGTATGATAATGAGTGTTGCTGTAATAGTCAAATATTTCACATGTGTCTTTATATTTAAGCAGCAAGACACCAGGATGAATATAGATGGATGCAGTTCAGCACCATAGGGTGAATACAGACAGATGCAAGTTTTAAAAATTTTGAAAACTTTAGTTACCTGAGCTGGATTGTCTTCTAATTGTTGGTTTTCTTGACCATTTGCATTTTTTAAAAATGTTATATTTCCAACATGCTGCAATGAGAAAGGACACATTACATGAAACAAAATCTTGTACAGGCTGTTGTTGTTGTTGATTTAATGCCATTTTTCTGCACACAATAGGCTACACATTGTGGACAGTATAACTGACAGAGGAAAAACCACCCCAGTAAGAACCACTGACCAACACAAACCTACTGGAAAGCTTTCTTAAATACCCACATTGGCAGAGCCCGAGACTTGAACCCATGCAGACATAGGTGATTATAATACATGATAACTCACTATAATACATGATAACTCAATGTAGGAGAGTAAACCTGATTCATCTCTCTGATCGAGTCAGGCACACAGTTCTTGCTTTATTTAAACATCAGGATCAGTTAGAGTGGTGAGTAAGTAGCTTCATTTACCAAGCCATTTAAATTTATATTTGGGATCCCAAAAATTAATGATTCCTGCTGGACATTTTCTCCCAAAATTTATATATATGTAATAAATAACAATCTTTCCAAATACATTGAATCTTTGAGAGATTGTGTTTGTCAATAAAATTTATTGAGGAAACAAACCTGACAATGTGCAGTGCAGCAGCAAGTCTAAGAAACTGGCCAAATACTTTGGCATGCAAGAGATTCCTTTATTATCTGCTTGACACAATATACACAATAACTGAGAAGCCACTCTTTATTTAGAGTCACAGTACAAAATTTCATTATCTGCCAGGTTTTATAACAATTGATGTTAGCTTCAAGCTTGATGAAAATTTGTTACATTTGTGTAAATACTGACAATAATGAAGATTATTCACCATCTGCAACATGTTGGGTTTTTTTATACTCTACTAAAATATTAAGGATTATTTTTACGTTTTGAGCAGTGATGCAGTCAGGATTTCTAATATACACATATTACACATAACAATTTAAAAATACAGTATTAGACAAGAGTATGTAACATACAAATGCCAATGTTCAGCTAGTTCAGTTTCAACCATATTCATTTTCAGAAACTTTGGCAAAATAAGAATAAATATAAAATTTTGCAGCAATTCAATAGAAAGCATGAGCCCCGATAGTAAGAATCACATATAACAGCATAAATCTGGATGCTAGTAAATGTGGTTACAAAGGAAAATTACAAACATGAAATATATAATACTGAATACTTCTGATACATAGGGGTTTTGGGGAGAGGGAGGCAACTTTTAATTATTTCAGAATTATCAATCACTTTTGCCTTGCTTACTTCTTCAGGGATGTAAATTACCTCATCCAAGCTCTTACTTCCACCCTTCAGTTAGTATGGAACATTCTAGAAAACTTAGAAAGAACAAAGATATGGTGTGACTCCCATTCATAACCCCATGTGGATTACCCCTCTCTGACATGGACCAAGACTACACTAGAACATCAGCATGGATGGGAGGAGGGAATTTTGTAACACTGACAGGTACGTATTAAATAATTAATAGTAGTTTTGCCCTCCCCCTAAAAATACATTTGAATAGCAGTAAAGCATTATCTGTTGCTATTGCCTTGCTAAATTTGACAGTTCAGTTGAAGTTTAATTGAAAGCCTCTAGAAATGGGTATAAAAATTGATATACCTACCCTTACAGCAGGAATGCTCCTACTATAATCTGACAGAAGGTGGAGCCACCTTTTGTGCCATTTTCTATTCGGCCCAATGAAAACATGTCTATGCTCTGGTGCATCAGAGACCAACAAAAAAAGGAGTAGAAAGTGAACATCATAACAGTTCTCCTAACATGCTCCAACAAAGGATGATTAAGATAGGCCCAGGAAGTGTCAGCTGACGTCATCTGCTTTAATTCTCAGGAAAGTTTTGTTGTTTTGGGGTTCAATGCCCTTTCTCAGCACAAGATAGGCTATACATTGCGACCAGTACAACCAAACTTGGTTGAAACCAACAAACTCTGGTGTAATTATGCTGCAGAAATCAAACCCAGGAGGACTAGCAATCAAGGGGAATAACTCCAGTGGACGATTTCAAACAACTCTGGAAATCAAACTCATTCAAAGCCTCATCAATACACAGAGGAAGAACCCAGGAAAGCCTCAGTATGAACCACCAACCAACTGAAAGCTACAAGAAAGCTTTCTCACATACTCACATTGGCCGAGCACATGACTTGAACCTTTGTGGACAGAGATGAGATGCCAGTGATTAGTAAAGGCAATCACTTTTGACCACTCAGCCACCTGGGGCCCCAATTCTCAAGAAAGAGAGGTTCCTTTCAGTGATGGATTAATAAGCTCACCTTTTAGTAAACACTATTCACCTGGAAATGGTGAATGCCAAAAAAAATCAGAGGAAGTCCACCAATGGTAGAAAGAGAAGCTTCCTTTCTTCTCCTTTTGAAGCAGCTAACTAGAACCATAAAGCTCTAGTGGGTCATTCACAGCACAGGTATAAAAGAGACAAAATAGGGAAAGGAGCTACTGAAGGCAGCTGGCTCTTTGCCAGATACCGATGTTTGCAAAGGAGAAAAATAGATTCATGATTACAGTTGAATTATAAACAACCTTTTTCCAGAGATAATGCATAAAGCCTTTTCCTCACGTAAGCTAAGGAGAACAGGAAGATAGCTTGAGGGTGTGGTTCTCAAAGGACACTCAACAGTTCATGCGGGGATTTTGACAAAAGCATACAACACAGAACAGATTCCATCTCTGCATCAGTGAGTGAGATACCAGCCTCTGCAACTCAAAATACTTGATAAGACTGGGAAGATGAGGGTCTGTCCCAATGGACGGACCCTTTGTGAATTGAGCATGTTAGAAAGGGCCGCACTGTAGCACTTAATGGTGAAGATTGAACACTGTCATCATGAAGGAAGAGAAGAAAATCTGCAATCGCATTCACAGGGGGACAGCTACGATCACCATATTTGCTACTGTATTAACAACAGAACATTTTCCACTTTGCGCTGTACACCTTGAATTGGATGCCTCCTACCCTGAAAAATGCAGATGGCAAAATCACTTGAAAACTGATCAGTGCAGACTGAATGCTTGAGATGCACCATGCATGAAGGTGGAGAATCGGTGGGTTGCTGTGAAGACAACTTTGGTCCTTTCTCAGTGATAACCTGTTGGGTTCTTCTACCAACCGGTCAAGTAGATCACTGAACCACAACCATTAGGGTCAGAGCAGAGCTACCTGAATGAGCCGGTCAGTGGATGTCGTGCCTTTGTTAGCACTTGTGGAACCATTCAGAGCTAGGAAAGCATAAGTGGACAGACATTCCAACTTGTCAGAGTTTTACTTGCTAATTCTTGGTGCCATCCCTTTAGAACTTTAATCAGTCTATAATCTGCAGTTATCAAAGTGATTCCAGTTTTACTGTGAACTGGCAGGAATGGCAAGTCCTTTGAAAGTTGGCAACAAAATGATTATATTTGTCACTTGTGGTGCTAATGATAGAATTACATTCCATGCTGGTCTAACCAGTGTAGATCAAACAAACAAGGTAAAAGAACTTTAAATACTCAGTCTGATTTCATGGCAAAGTATCGAGTTAGAATAGAAAACAATTATAAAGTAGATGAGATGGGAATATACAAATCTGCACAGTACATGACAAGATGTGAGTGGATGAAACATAAATATATGATGTACAAGTAGATAATTTGGGAGCAGACAAAATGGGACCCAATGGGGGGTGGGGAGTGAATCAGAAGTATGAAATTAAACATACATTACATAAATTTAGATTTAGATCATCATGTTTCATGAGCTTTGCATCACAAACTGAAGGAGGAATAAGCATGGTAGACACATGTACAAAATAACATATTTCTTTTGTTTAACAAGTTCTGGAAAACATACAAAGCTTATAAATTCAGAAAGGAAAGGGATGATTGACAATCAGTGAAGTTCTTTGCATCCAATGTTCATTTCTTTAGGTACATGAAGTGACACATTTACTACTGATATCTTCCTACTACTTACCAAGCAAAACACCAATTAAAGATGCAACTGAAAGTGCAACTATAATCACTGTAATTGCAATCATATATCCACTAATTATTTCTACTGGAGATGTTTCAGCTGCAGTTGTTGGAGAAAGTGGTGCTGTTCTTGTTGTCTTTGTTGATGCTTCATCTGTAACAGGAACAGAAGAAATTGTAATGAATGATAAGGTCTACTATTTTGCTCTTGGAAACAGCAAATTATGCAAAATATCAAACCTTTTCAATATGCAAACTTCAGGAAAAATGTTATTTCATGATGTTTTGCACATACATTCATTCATATAATTGTGAACAATGTGTGAGAAGAATTGTTTAGTAATGCAAGTCAGAGTACAATAAGCCTGAAAAGGTATTTTTGATGGCATTTTTAACAAATTGCCAGATATGCTCGACTGAATTTCTATGGGATACAGTTAGTGACAAGGTTAGATGCCATTCTATATTTTGCCTACTAAGGACCAAATTTGAGGTCAAAGGTCAACTGAATGCAAGAGTCCATTCTATCAAAACTTAAAACATTATTGTACAATGTGGATCATATATCACCTAATTAGTTCAATATTGTCAAGAAATGAATAAAACTAGCAGAGAGACAGACATACGGAGAGACAGACACCTTTATCAGATATCATTTAATAATGCTTAATGATAACTGCTTGTTGGCAACTCAAAACTATGGGAAATTATGAAATTTAAGAATGTTCACTGTTTCTTCATATTTACTAATTTGAATATTGCAATGCAAACTCTCTTAAGTTTACTTTGGAAATAGAGTTGTATCTTAATTACTGCAATTTTCAAGCTTTAAATCCTACTGTTCTGTTATGGAAAATACTTAGAAGAAAAACAAGTATTTAAAATACTGTAGTTCATACATTTCCATTTCCAGCAGAAAATATTAAATACTCAAAAATGATATGTGCATGAAAAAGTATGTTTAAGCTAGTCACACAAGACTGATTTAGTAGTGTAAATAACTTTCTTAAATATTCTTAAATCAACTATCAATCATATATTAACAACATGCTGATTCAAATATAACTATCTCTCCTGCATCATTCTCCTGTGCCATATTTGACAGGTATTATTTAGCCTTAAACTAATTAATAGAAAAAAGAAAAAATCCAACAAGTTTTGTAAATTCAACAAATAATTCATTTCCCTTGAATACAAAGTGAAAATTTTAAAAGAATTTACAGTATTGCAAATTAAATCCCAAGCAGTCCAAAAAGTTCTATCACCTGTCCAAATGAATAAAGTTCTAATTAAATTCCAGTGGTGTTCAAAATAAGATCCAACACAGAATGTGTTGATGTGCCTTTAGTAGCCTGTTATGAGGACATGTGCCAAGAGTCTTTTGAGGAATGACATATAATCCAAGATGTCCTTGTCTGAATTAACTATAATTCCAAGTAAATCTTTCTGTCCAAGAATATTATAGATGAGCACTTTGTATTTCAGTGAATAATAATTTGAATAAATAATTCCACCCAAATCAAAACCTGAACACAACAATACAAATGATTTCTGCTTCAGATGTTATCACAGGAGTGAGTAATGTCTCAAATAAACAAAATTATAAACCCATCTATCTGACCTAGATCACAATTAGCATTTCTGAAAATACTATGTCTATTTAGTGGAATTTTCCATTCTAGAACATTCTGTTTGTTTACAAGGTAAAATTTGTTACTAAATTTGTATTAAAGAATGTGGTAAACATCAGGTACAATGGGATATTTTATGGGGGAATTCCAATGTCCCAGACTATGACTAAGATAAATATGTTTATAATAATAATAATCTGAATACATAATCCACAATGATAGGAAAAATATTAGCAATGTATTATTTGTTTACCAAAATCAAAACATCATCAGTATCCTAGCCAGGTACAATATGAACCTGATTTTGGACAATGTGTCAAGTCCAAAATATAATTATATATAACATATAATCATGGAGAAAAAATAACAACAATACAAATTAATACATAACATTTGTATAAATCTTAAAAGCAGATATTATCAGAATGCCTTCATTTTCTCCACAGCTGTTTCTAACAAGTCATCAAACGTTTTGTCTAATTTTAGTAATGGCAGCTATATTTGATAATGGATTGTTTGTATAAATATGATGGACCTTACTGTTGATATGCTTTCTGTAAAATTTGGTAAAAAAAATTTTGTGTGTTTGAGAAGAAGTCAGTCTTAGGTTTCCTTCTTTTAGTAATGGCAGCAGACATGTTTGATGAAGGATCAGTACAAAATTCAAAACCATGTATTACAATGGGTCAGATTCTGCTGAGTAGGTGTTGAGAAGTCATTTAAATTCTTTTATATTTTTAACAATGCTGGTCATATTTAATGGTGGAGCAGCATCATTTAAAGAAATCTGAAAGACTTTCATTATGGGATGCTTTTTGTCATATTCTGTTGAGGAGGTTTTGACAAGATGCCAAATTTAGTCAAATACCTGTCGTATGGTTTCTAGTTGAAATGTTTTTCTAATTTTTGCAGTTGCAACCATACTTCATGACAGATTGGCATCAGTTGAACAAATGTGAAAGATCTACTTGCCATGATATTTTTAGTCAAATTTGGTCAAAATCTATAAACCAATTTGTATTTTTTACAGGTCAGTGAAAAGTATATTTAGTAACGGCAACCATACTTAATGGCAGATCAGCATCACTTTAATTTTTTTAAAGGTATTCATGTCAAGATGCTCTCAGTCAAACTTGGACAAATTCTGCTAAGCTGTCTTCAGGGTCACTAAATTATCTTTTCTATTTTTAGTAATGGCAACAATAGCTGCTAGAATGCTTTCTTTCAAATTTGTTGATATTTTATTTACATCAGTTTAAGATAAGATGTTTAATGGTTTACCTATTTTTAAATATGATGGCTCAATTTCAACATATCTGAAATATCTTCATTACTGGATGCTGTCAACTTCTGTTACATGATTTTTGAGAACTTGTTTAAAGATTTATCTATTTTTAGTATTGGTGGTAAATGGTACGTCAGCATCATCTGAGCATGAAGTAACATGAACAGCACATTATATGTCCACCCAATGTAGAAGTACTATATGTATATAAAAAACTGAGTAGAAATAATTTTTCTTCTTTCAGTCACAATGACCTTGACCTTTGACCATTTGTGCCCAAATACAACAGAATCGTTCCTAACCCTAAGTGTAAGCCATCCATAAAGCTTGGTCCAGGTATATGATGCAAACTAATGTGCTGAAGCTATTTTTTGCTTCTAGTTACAGTAACCATGAGCTTTGAGCTTTTGGTCCCAGTATCAATAGACCTTATCCAAATGTGAGCCAATGTACATGCCATCCATAACTGAATATGGTGGACAGCTTGTGTTCTTGTAAAGACATCAAATTTATAACAGTGGGATATCATAACATAATTTGCTCTGCCTTATGGTGGAAATAAATTCACACAAGGATGCCTCTGTCATATTTGGTCAAATTCTGTTCAGTATATTTTTAATGAACTTCTATATAGCAATTGTGAAAGGATGATGGACACATAACTGACAAACAGCCATAACATATGCTCACTTGGCCTTTAAAAATATGCAAGATAAGATGCAATCACAAGACTTTGTTTTATGCTGCAATCAGCTGCAGGCAATAACTATAACATAATTGAGACAGCATTCAATATATTCACATGATCACCATATCATGTACAAAGTTTCATGGTCATCGACTGAAAACTTTGAGTCTAGTTGGGACCACAAAATCCTGTCATGCACAATATGAGGCTGAAAGTCAAAAATAAAATTCTAACCAATATCACAGAAGCATTGTGATTTGTCAGTATGAACATCTTCATATAACAAATATTAAATGTACCAAGTTTCACAGTGATCAATCAAAAACTGGGAGTCTAGATGCCTTCGTAAAACGAGACAACTCTATTAAAAAAAAATTGTAGGAGGACAGTAATTTGTCAATATGCACATCTTCAGTTATGACCATAACGATCAAAAAAGATTCATCGTAATCTACTGCATTCACAAGATTCTGTCATATGCTACATCAGGCTACAAGTCATAAAGGGCAATAACTCCAACAAAAACCACACCAGTACAGTAATTTGTCAACAACTGCATCTTCAGATGATCCTAACATTTCCAAACTGAAATCTGAGACCAGCTGCATTCACAATATGCTCTCATACACTGCATTTAGATGCTAGTCAAAACAGCAATAACTCTCATAACAGGAGGCCCAAGCTGGAATGAGTTCCTCACTCAGCTACACCTGCCCAACAGTTGTATGCAATTTGCCAAAGAAGTCTAAAGCATTAGGATGCTTTATAAATAAATTTCTTCCAAATGCTGTTGATTGCATATAAATCAATAGTTTCAAGCTTTCTCTACACCAAAATGGTACGTCAACATCATTTGTCAAATATTACAATACCAATGACATACAGGACCAACTATAGTCACCACAAGGAAATTTTTTTTTTAGATAAAACTGTGTTGATATAACAATCCATACAGGAGAAGTAGAATTAGCAAAATTTTCAAGATGGCTGATGTGATGGCCATATTGAATGTCTGATTCATACCTTTTTCATTCTTGACCAACTAGACCTTGGTACGAATGTGTGTCAAGTTTCATGGCAAAACATCTATATTCAGGGCCTGAAAATTTCATTTCTGACTCACTACTCTAGGAGCAATATGATCCTACACTTCTCGGGTCTGCATAAGCCAAGCACTGGTCCAGCAACTTAATCTGACATGCAAATATTTTCTACTGTGCACAGAACATAAACAAAACACAGGAACAAAACTAATGCACACTTAAAAATCATAAAATATTAATTAATTTATTTATTTGTTTATTCAGTTACCACAAACATCAGAAAATTATATATTTACATTTACCAATGAAGCAATAACAAGATTTTCAAGAGGGCCACTGTGGTTCCCATAATGGATGTCCAATCACCACCATTTTCATTTAGGATCAACTA
>JAECUM010075404.1:0-15680 GCA_016617855.1 Megalonaias nervosa | reverse complement strand
TATATATATATATATATATATATATATATATATATATATATATATAATTAAAGTTTAATTAAACACATATTTGTCTTAATTATAATATGGAGGAATTCACGACATTATCTGCAATTAAGCCTTCCAGAGCTAGATTTGATTTTGACAAACTACCAAAACCAAAATTTAGTTTTTCGATGCAAGATTTGGCGCTGATGAACAAGCATATAACTAATCGTATCAACGAAGCCAAGAAGGAATTTCACGATGATGGTCAACATACGTGGCCAACATTTAATATTAGAAATGTTGTCGATGCTACAATGAATGACGAGCGAGGAAGGAAAATTATTAACCACCTCGATGATCAGCGATATATTATTCTAATAAAATTTATTGTGAAGACAGACGACGAAGTTTGGATTATCCTTGACAAACGTGACCCTGTCCGCGTGACCGTTGGAAGAAGCATCGTCACGTTGAATAAAGAGTCCAAGCAAGGTACGCTGACAGGCATTGACAAACCATATTACGAACGAGTATATCCTGTGACTGCAGTTGTTTATGCGTTATATCCGCTAAATGATAAACCTGACGTGGATGATCTTGCACCGATGAAACTGTCAAGCATAAATTGTGTAGCTGAGCGAGTTACAGAACATTTCTCAGCAGCGATACGTGAAAACGGTTTAACAGATTTTCGACGTGAAAAAATAAACACATGGGCTGAGCGAGTTAAAGATACCGGAGCATCTATCAACGACGTTGCCAAGTTAGAAAAGCGATTAAGATTTCTGATTACGGTGAAGACATTAACCGGAGAGATTTTAGACGCGCCGAAATACTAAAAAAATGGAACTCCAATAACAATCATTGATCATAACGCGCATGCATGGACGTCAGCGGTGATGACATTTCCACGAAAGAGAACAATTAAATTTTACAACGGCGTTATATTTGATTCAATTAAAAATATTAGTAAGAGTGACCTTGTATCCGTGTGGTTATTTCGAAGCGTCGTTGATGGCAATTACGATTAGTTTGTAAGGCCTAGCGGAGAAATTTATCGTGCAGAATCACTCCACGAAGAAATGAAAAATCTTGCGCTGAAATACACGAACGATGTTGAACAATTACTGAATAACTGTTTTTCTGTTCCATCAGTTGCTGCTCACTTTGCTCAGGAGAAAAATTCAAGGAAACCTACAAGATCGGAATTTCTCGTTGATGCACAGCTAAGCTGCGTCGAATACGGACACGGCGGATTATGGAATACCGAGTACGATTATAGCGACGTTATATCAGTTGATATGGTAACGTGTTATCCTGGAAGTTTTCTTGGATACGGACAGTGTTCTCGATATTTTAAAAGATTTGGTCATCCAACACACGAGATGGCAAGAGTTGCAATAAATGGACCTTTACCAGATTTTGATCTGACTGGATTCGACTGCGTGGACTCATTTGAATTTTCACGAGATCTTCATCCGATTGTTTATGTGTGGTTTGGAAGACATTTCTGTGAAAAACACTGGGCTCCTATTGTATTGTTACGATATATGATTGATGTAAAAATATTAATATCGTTACGTGTAAATGGCGCGATAATATCGTATCGTCCGCAGAAACAAGTTCGGTTATCAGAACCCGATAAGTCTGATGTAGAAAGTGAAGTCAGGGAAAACTTTCCTAATCTCGACGGCGATGAAGTTGTTAAACTTATTAATGTTGTATCCGGATACAAAAAAGAAAACAATGAGAAAGTTGCAAAAGATATCGGCAGAAAAATAATAGGTAAGTTTACTCAGGGTGGTGCGTATAATCATAAACGAACGTGTACTATGGTGATCATGGACGATGCAGAACTCGGTTTTATAACTGCTGATACAACGGAGAGAAACATGTTTATAAACCGAAATGATGTTTATTTGTCTGACGGAACTAAATTAGGTACAATTGTAAATTACACCGATGGCGAATCACCGCAATTTACTCATTTAAATCGTCGATTCTCGCGTACGTTTCAATAAACTTATTATCGATGATAAACAAATTTGTTGATACCGCGGTCAGGGTTGCCACGGATTCATTTTATATAAATAGAAAATATTTAGATCAGCTACATGGATTACTTGGCATTGGTGAATGGGGATCATGGAGAATTAAACGCGAAAACATATTTAGTTATTCTGAATCTGCCGACGTTGAAAATGCGGCAACGTATTACAAGAATAAAAATCAAATACCAGCATCGACAGCGCCATCTGTGTATGATCCTGTAGCCAGGCATAAAACCGTTTGTCTTAATGGATGTGGTGGCTCTAGTAAAACAGCACGTGTGATTGAATTATTTCAAAGTTTTGATATGATTCTGCTGACGCCCACACACAGACTCACCAGAGAAATGAACGAACGAGGGGTACAATCACAGACGTATCATAGTTTCTTTAGATGGTGCGGAGACGCATGGACTCCATCGCGGACGGGTGAGAAATATATTCCTAAGATTATTATCTGGGACGAAATTTGTACGGTGTCGTTGGAAGCATTAAAAATGTTTCTTGATTGACTGTCATTGAAGAATACTGCTGTGAAAATGTGTGGCGATCATGGTTAACCACCACCTTTTGTTGGACAGTCTCCACACGAATGGATAAAAAGGTTTGTAGATTATTACGAAGAAATAAATGATGATCATAGGGCTATTGATGAACCTTTGAAAGAATTTAAAATGTTAATCAGACTGCAGCCAAATAGAATACAGTGCGAAATAATGCGTGGAGTAATTCCAGAAACAACGATGAATGATTTTTGGAATTTGTGGAGACCAAATGATTTGATAGTTGCAAGTAGAAAGATAGTCAGAGATACACTGCAAGAGAAAGTATTTCTGTTACACAAGGAAAGATTTTCAAATCTACCTGTACCACTATGTTATCGACCAACAGAATATTGAAGTTGAAATTCCAGGTGGTGGTAAACAAAATCTTGTACTAAATGATATTGTCGCAGTTCCTGTCAATGCTGTCACTGGCGCGTTGAGCATGAGTAAAACTCCATGGACGTTAGGATATGCTATAACGATTCATTCATCACAAGGATTAACTATTTCTGATACAAATATTTGGATTTTGATGATCGGATCGAATGGTCAAATTTAGTTTATCTCGCAGTGTCTCGATTCAGAATAATATCTCAGCTGCACAGGGTTATTACGGATGATGTATGCGATGAAGTTGTCAAGAAAAGATTATCTGGGTATCGACAATCTGACAAAAAAATAACCGCGACTTTGATCTCGACGTTGAATTTATCATGACACTGAAACAACGACAGAATAATCACTGCACAAGCTGTAACTGTAATATGTTGTGGCAGTATTCGAATAATAATCCAAGACAGTTTACCGTGGATAGAGTTAATAGTAGTCTTGGTCACACACGCGAAAATGTGATGCTGACTTGTCTTGAATGTAATCGATGTAGGGTGCCAGGTTACAGAAGTGAACGTGGTGGTAATTGTGTGTCTTCAGAATTACTTGTAATTGTTCGCGTACAAATCCACGTTGAGGAGCAGTTGAATCTAGCCTATAGATTGCAGGTCTACCTGTGGATCTAACCACGCTGAAAATTTTATGTGTGGTCACACTCCAGATAGGATCAGTTGCTCTTTTTCTACCCCCTTCGAGTTCATCGAGTTCATATAAATATCTTACAGTTACATTACCTAGTACTGGTTGAGAGGAAGAGTCACGTCGTTGTACAGGTATATGTTTCTTTGTAATTGCATTAATGGGTTTCATAGAAGTTTCACGAGTAATTTCATTATTTAACACAGCTATCACAATTGGTAGTCTTGCAACCCATTCACGAGATCTCGTATCTGCCTGAATTATTTCCTTCGCATACTGGTATCCAAATAATCTCTCAGCAAGTGTTCGATTAAATCGTTCAACGATTGTCTGATCGCAATGAATTACGGTATGTCCTCGTCTGATTTTGACATTATGTTGCTTCATCAACGATGATACTGCACGAAGAAATTCTTTGCCAGGATCAACATGTAATAGTTGTGGCCATTGTAAGGGTCCTCGCTGATAAATTCGTTCAAACGCAGATGCAACTTCAGTTGCTGTTTTAGTTGATAATGGTTCTGCTTCTGTATACCTACTTGAAACGTCAACGACAGTTAACGCGTATTTGTGTGTGCGTGATCGACGTCTACCAATTTTAATAGTATCGTGCGGTAAAAACAAAATATCTGCTTAATGAACTTCATTAGTAACGCTGACATCAAAATGTGTGTACCGAATTTTTTTAGGTGGATGTAAATAGATTTGCTATATTGCCTGTCGTGCTAACCAATTTGCAGCAACAACACGTGAGACTTTTGCTGCTTCAGCAAGTTTACTAATCGCTGCTTTACCTCTCCAATATCCTTTTGGACTATAATAAACAGATTCCATTATTATGATAATAATCAGTTGATTAATTACCAGCCCCTAGCATTAATTTACCTTTCATCGCAGATTTTACTAGGAAGCTATCAAGTTTCTCTCTGAAAGATTTTATCAGGTATAGAATTTAACGCATGAATTAACTTCACATCTGCGAGGTGCCGTTGTTGTAAATCTTTGCTTTTAGACGCAACATTATGAATATGAGACTCTTGATCAATTGCGTTTATTGGATACTCTCCAGGTTTTGGTTGGTCTTGGTTATCGAGTCGGATATCGAGACGAGTTCGAGGACCACATTAATTATAGCCATGTAGATGTTTCTCACCAGGGTACTTGGCCCACGGAGTTCCTGGTAATTTTCCCAGCGAAGTAGCAATATCACCGCCGGTTTCTGATTTCGACGAAATAAATCTAAATTTTTTTGTGCCACATCGCTCACATTTACCTGTTAGTTGTCACTGTGGTCAATCCACAAGTTGGTGTGGGTGCTCTACATCGAACACAATATAAATCCATGATATAAATTATTATGGATATAATTGACTTCTCAGTGACACAAACGCGTGAGCCAGTTAAACATCATCCAGCACTACCAAATTCTATAAGGATGATAATAATTGGACCATCTGGGTCTGGTAAAACACAATTATTACCTAATCTGATAATGAGATGGCTCAAGTAGGATAAGTTGTATTTAGTGGCACCATCCGTAGATGATCAACGATGTTATGAAGTACTTAAGGATTTTAATGAAAACGCAGCGTCGCTGTATGATGACGAGAGTGGTGGTGTTGATTTTATCACCTATATTGATGAAGCTCCATCCGTAGATGATCTCGATGGACGTATTAATAATCTCGTAGTATACGATGATGTTATGCTGGACAGACAAACAAACCCAGCTAGGATATTCTCACGAGGTAGACATAAAAACACAGACGTGATTTATGTTTCCCAGCGGTATACACAAATACCAAAAGTGATCAGAGATAACCGTAACATTTTAGTTGTGTTTAACGGAGTAGATACACATACGTTACGAAGCATTCATCAAACTTGGTGCTCAGGAGACATGGACATGATTAAATTCAAAAACTTCTTTGCACAAGCTCAAGCTAACCCGTTTGGATTTATAACGATAAATTTACATGATCCTAGGTCAAGGTATCGTGTTGGTCTCGATAAAATGTTTGGCTGACACTACAGCAGCAGAGAGGCCAACGACAACACGCGTGTATGCGCGTCGCAACGAGCACTCCTACGATTTAAAAAAAATACGTCAGCACGGGGTAACAAAAAAGCTAATTGGGTCTGTTTCCAGTTGCATGGAAATATGATCGGTTAACGGCTTCGGTTTACGATTATTGACCTTATTTTTCAGTCTTCGTAGAACCCTTATTTTTTCAAACTGAGCCCTCTAAAAAGTTGTAGGGTTCAGCCTCTCTGCTGCTAAATTAAAATATGATTGGAGCGATTTGATACGAATTATTTACTTTAATTTTGCTTTATATTACTATTCAAACAAAAAACTAATCATAATTCCGGTGTGTACACCGATATATATGCACCGAGAACATGTAAATACATGTGTATTTCGGTGCATTTCGGTTTGTCAGTGTATTTCGGTGTTTCTAGTAACCGCTCCCGGCATAATATCTTATGGTTTAGGTGGGGGGATATAAATATGTAATAATGAGACCATGATAAGTCCAAAGAAGTTAATATTACACCTTGAAAAAGCGTTTTTCCAAATACCTTGTACGTATCTTCTTCTTCTTTTTTTTTTTTTAGTAGTGGCGACACTTTTCGTTGTTGAGTTGCTCCGCACCTGGATCATGAGGCGCTTAAAGATGAGTCTGAGAATTATTGCATGCTGCCTGATGAGTGTGTGCCTGAATTAACAAACGATGGTCAAAAAGGAGCTTTTGTAGCTACTGGCTGGATATTATCAGCCAGAGAATTAGTACTGGTGTCATCGGCTTCCACAAATCTGAAAGTAGTTATTCAGCGACTACTTACCTTGCCTCACAGCGATGCAGATTGAGAGATCTTTTTCTCTGATGAAAAAAAAAAACATACAGATTGTAGGAAGTCCATCAATGCAGACACACTAACATCATTTTTTCAGTGTAAAATAAAGATTGACACCTGCTACATAGACTTTAAAACCCTGATTACATTTTGAAAAATGCAAAGGGTTAATGTGTTGCATATAATTATGTGTGTGTGTTGCAACACTCAAAATCAAAACAATAAAATAAAATAAAGTTTCAGAGATGTAAATAGTTATGTAAATGTGTGTAAAATTGGTTCGTGTGTGGCATTTGTTGTTTTAAAACTGTTGGTCTTACATAATGTATGAATACATTTTTTTCGTGTAAGGCTGTTTGGTCTTTGTAAGGTTTTTATTGGTCTGGCATACAAGTTTTCATCTCAAGGTGTTGACAGGTATGATGTTCCGATGGGAAAAAATCATACCGAGTGACAAAATTACCTCCGATAACCCTATGACCCGTTCTGACACAGAAGCCTGTCTATCATAATATAAAAGAGACAAGATAAGTAACTTCCAAAACCATCGTTCCACACTTGACTCTCTATTTCCTTCTGCTATTTCTGTCTTGGAAAACACATGACCAAGGTCTATGACCTGTGTTACTCCTGAGATATTTTTCTATTCATCAAGCCATCATTAACTTTTCTGCGTTGCATTAATTAGAGAACAGTGGTATATGCAAAAAGTAAGTTCCTACTTACCATTAACTCGATTAAAAATACAGAAAAATCAATGATCTATTATTATCATTTTATCTTTAAAGAGTTGCTATAGTAAAAGTCATACAGGTCATGTAGACGTTCAACACCAATTATTTCAACAATGATTTCAATAATGGGTATAATTTTTCTTTTTAAATTTGATATTACATGCCTTTAAATGGAAATTATTCATTTCATTTGGATCCTCTTACATCCAAACTCCTTTTGGAAAGTCATTATTTACATGCCTCGAGAAGTACATACGGCAAAATCAATGTTAAGGGCGAAGACATTTTTGGATGAGATGAATCTAAAGGTGTGATCCAATACAATCCTGATTCAATGTCGCTCACTATGATGTCACTTTGAAAGCTACACATGTTTATAAACAAATTAATACTACCCTGTATTGTGACGATTAGACTCGACATGCACTTTTCTTAACCCAGATGAGTACCTGGCCACAATTGCAAAAGTCCATAACGATCGATAATTTTCATCTGAAAGTTTCTAGATGACCGTTAGGGTGCACATCATTCAGTAATCATGATTGAATATACTTAGGTTAAACAAAATTAGTACTATATTTTAAAACAACAATATATATTTAATTTTATTTTGCGCATACATAACCTGTATGACTTTGCTATAGGTAATGTCATTGAAAGTGCTGTTGATGCTTAAACAAGTTCCACTGAAATGGACTGACCATGCAGTGGCATGAAAAATGTATACCAACATATTTCATTTAAATTCGTTTCAGTGTTGTAAGTTTAAATTAATTTAACCGGATAGGAGGTCCATCATTTTGGCTTTAAAATCTACACTCATCCTATATAGTTTAAGTTAATTAAATACCAGTATGCAAAGTAAAATGGTATAATATTGCCATTATTTACAGTCTGATTAAAATGTTGATTCTCTCATGTCTGTCTGTAGGACCTTCCATCCGTACGTTCGAGCAACTGCACGTCTGTCCTGAATAGCTAAAATACTATGTAGAAAAGCTGCAATAGGTGGCAATAAATGATGCACTGTTTGAGACTTCTGGAAGAGTCTTTGATACTAACAGATATTCTCCTTAAAAATATTTTGTAAAATAACATTGATTCTTGTGTTATAGGAAAATTAAAGCATGTTATGAAAATAAATGTAGCTAGGATAATAATATGGTCATTTTTAGAAAGTTGAAACATTTGACTTTAAATATTGTATGAATCACATCCTTATAGAATATTGAACAGAAAATGGCTGACTTTGTAATATATATCAAATCCCTGTAGAACATTGAACAGAAAATTGTTGACTTTGTAATATGCATCATCAACAGCAGACATTGTAAATTGTCACACCATTTGGGGAATTTTTGTTATAAAATAAATTTGTCCTCGATGGAATTATTTTAAAATTTAGATCATTGTCAGGATGATTACCATTTTGCCATCCCCTGCACACACACACACACACACACACACACACACACACACACACACACACACACACACACACACACACGTTCTTGTAAAACTTACAAAACGAGGACATATGATAACACACGTACATATGCTTCATCGAGGCAAATGAAATTTGGCAACCATGTTTATAGGCATATTTGGATGGGATGATTAAATTTTGTGGACATTCGAACAGATTCTAAAACTGTTCCTGACATTTTGACTTAGATTTGGTGATGGGTGCAGTTGGACTATATGTGTTTTGATATCTAGTTTAGTTATGTATCAATTTATTTATTTATTTATTTATTTATTTATTTATTTATTTATTTATTTATTTATTAAAAACAAAGAATATATTTTATGATCAGAATCATTTTTTTTTACAGATTCTTTCCCATAGGACATAATTTATTCAGAAACAGAGAGGATACCATCACAAGAAAAACATTGTCCGTCTGCTCAAGATGCAGGATGTGGTTTGATGCACACCATGAATGTTCAGTAAATGAAGGTAAAAATAAAATCCTCAATCCAGAAATGATCTTAATGATTAATTGATGAAAAGTTCAAGAGCATTTTCATACAGAATGGTATCTAGAGTAAAATCCCAGAGATATCTTTTATAAATATATGATTGAAATCTGCACACTTTTGATGGAGGTCTTGGGCACTTTCACAAGTAAAATATTCCTCAATTTCCCTTAAGCATAACGCTGCATATGGAGTTAAAGTTATATAAATATTTACATTAATAATAAAACACTGCATATTCAATGTTTTGGGATGTTCCACTTTTAACTTTCACTTTCTTCAAGTTTATGCTTGACGTAAATGCTTTATAGTAATTTTGTAAAAAGTAATTAAACGTAATAAAACCCTTTCTTTAATAAGTAGCATTTTTATTTATATATCTCCCCTATTTTGCAAGTTACGTTTTCTTTTCGTTATATGATCAGCATCACCGTTTGTGGAAGTTAAAGAGACGATATTGCCTGTTATTATTTACACTACGAATTGACATATCGCCTATAAATACAATTTTTTTATATTTAAAAATAATTAAATTAAAACTTAATTGACAGTAAAAGTCAAAAGATGCTATCAAGATATAATATAATGTAAAGGTGTGGTAGACCCATTTTGCTTGACGTGGCTCATGTACGACCGCAGTAAAAGTCGTATCCGTCCAATATCTGTTCATATCCGCAACCCGAATTCGGTATGCATTACGATCGCTGTGAAATTTACTATTTTGTTTTTCTATCTTTTAAATTATTCATTCAACATGTTGAAAACAATAAGCTAATGATTTTACGTCATAATTAACAATTGGACATAATTAGTCCTATACACATAACGTCCAGTCATATTTGCAAATTCATGCTGGATAGCAGTGAACGATTTCAGTAATAAAGACATAATCATCTCCAACCCCCCACCCCACCCCACCCCCCACACAAAATAACAAAATATATTTTCGTAATCATTGTCTATCCCATTCATAAAATAAAAAATGGAACAAATTAGAGGCAATTTTGATGCATAACAGAAAGAAATGTCATATCCACAAACATTCTATAATTTCCGCGGATATGGGTCATATTGGCACTTTAGCTATACCCATTCTAAAACATGATCTGGACAGCCAATCGAGCATACCTAAATTTGTACATGAAGGACTCGCGGTACTAATGATGTGGAACATATGCGTTTGACTGGCCAGGATTGGTTGATAATGAAAGTAAGATTTTAGTAAAAAGAATCTTTTAAGAGCTTATCCTAGTTGTAAATAGAAGAAAAAACAAACATTGTTTTATAGATGGAATTTCAGTCCTTTTACAGACTTGAGCATGGAAAACTCATTACTGAAATTAGCACCTGATTCTTTGGTGCACAATTGAAAGCAAGTTTCAAACACATGTAGATTTAAAAAATGCTGCGAACAGTATGGTTTTCACTACACAGAAGTTGTCTTCAAGGATGTGTCTATACTGATAAATATTGGTTTGATAATGAGCATTCAGAAATTTAAAGTTATTGAATATTTAATATCATTGTGTTTACATAGGTTTACTACGGAAACTGAATTAGTAGCGTGAGTCCTGAAGAGCAAACATGCAGTCTGATCAACCTCACTTACAACATTAAATATTCTGGTTTGTGAGTGTTAAAAGTGAATCCTATATCCTAACAGGTATAAGGGAATCGGCGCATTACTATGAGTTCTACATGTCAATTTTCTGTAAATTACGTTTTATGCCCTCGATGCACTTTGTGCAGCATTTTTTATTTACGATGCGTTGGTATTTGGGGTAGGACCATTTTCCTTAAATAAGCGTAGTTAACCCTTGCCTTCAAAGAAGACAGTAATGAAAAGTGTGTGTGTGTGTGTGTGTGTGTGTGTGTGTGTGTGTGTGTGTGCAATTTTTGTTGTAAACTGATAGAGTGGATTAGTTCTTTCTTTATGTACTGTTTGTCCATGTAAGGCTATAGTGTTAGTGAGCTAGAAGGGTTGTCATTTAAGTAATTTAATATTTGTTTGTGTCTTATTTCTTGCCAGGGGTTTCTGTGAGGTTTTTTTCTCTTTTTTTTTCCCCATTATATACTACGTTGTCTCTTTATTTCCTGTATAAATTCTCAGGGGAAATTTTTTTGTGCATGAGCGATACAATAGGCATAGAGCTTCCATAACAAAGTTAGTTCAAGATATCTGCCCAAAATAAAACATTGCCATTTAAAAGAACGTGCAGATTATATTTACTGGTTCAAACTCCCTCGTTATAACAATAGTATTATCAAGAAATAGTTGGGGGGGGGAGGGAAGAATGATTTTTTTATATTGTTACCTCGATATTATCATTACGTTTTCATGGCTTAGACAAAGACAGAGAAAATTATGTTCGAATAAATAATTATAAAGCTAGAGAGGTAGTGGTAAGTATGACACATGAATTAAATTTTGTTGATGACTGATGAGAGTTAAAAGTGGAAAAGAACAGATTTACGTTAAGACGCAAAATCCACTGAATCAGGCAAGATTAGATATGTTTTTGATTTCACATCAACTGATGTGGGATGTGTAAAACGTCGGTATTAATGTAGATTACTCTTTAATACGGCTTGATTAAAAGAGAGAAATTTGGGAAGAAATAAAGCGTAGGACGTATTGGAAATTTAAATAACTTTTTATTAAGAAATCATGAAGATTAAAATCGACGATATTGCAAAATAATGTGCTTCGTGTGTTTATTCTCTTAAAAAATCTTGGCAACATCCTAATTGTAACATTATCAAGATTGAAATAACGATTTACTATTGACGACCAATTGTATTATGAAATGCATCCCACAAAAGAAACAAATTGGTAGGAGAGAAAAATATTTAATTGATGACATAAATAAAATGTAGGAAAATCAGAGATACTCTACAAAATATTAGGCCAATTTATGTATGAACTTAGATGAATTAGGGAAAACGTTGTTTGTGAGTCTGTCCCAAGCAGAATGTGACGAGTATCACAAGTATAAGGGACCCACAATTTAATTCTTCTGGACAGGATTAGTGTGTAAAAAGAATAATAAAAACATGGCCTTCTCTGGCAAAATGGATTTTAAGTCAGGGTAAGTGAATTTTTAAGAAACAAACCCAGTGCTTGTGTCTGAAAATTTATTTGAACACTTGATAATGATTGACATCAGAACCTGTGGAGGAAAACATTGCTTTATGTGAACAAGTTTGAGAGGAGAATAAATAAGAGTGAATTTAATGTGATTTCTAAAAAAATTCTTTTCGTATTTAAAGTACATCAATTTCAATGCTGCGTCGTAGTGAAAAGATATGGCCCTTTTCGACACAAGGAAATGGAGTCAGGGTTGGCTATATTTTTAAGCGACGTCCCATGGGCCCGTATCTGAAAAAAATATCTTTGAACATTAACAATTTTAAAAATATATTCTATGTATTCTCATATAACATATATGAGGTAATATCTTCAGTTTTTGGTTGATATCTTTCAGGGATTACTGTACTTGACAAGAATTTAACAGTGGTTTAGAAGACAACAACTCTATTTCTCTCATCGGTTTTGGTTGTTGGGGTTTTTTTTGTTTGTTTTTGGAGTGTTTTTTTTTTTTTGGTTTGTTTGTTTGCTTGTTTGATTGTTTTAGAAAAGACTAGAAATGGCTAATAATAATCCAATGTTACGACCATGTAGTTTAATTACTTGTGTGTTAAAATTTTAATTCTTTTTATTTCATTTTTCTATCATTATATTTTATTATGATGATGATTATGTTCACGGGATCTGATATTGTTGAAAGAAACATCGTGTTTATTTAGAACGTAAATATGACTCTCGGCTTTCGTAAGTTTTTTTTTTTTTTAGATTGCCGGGTTGATAAACAACCGGCGTAAACGATTGGTTGTGGCCAAGGTCATTTTCTAAGCATATGTGATTACATCGTGTACTGCGATTGTTAGATAATGAAATAACCACGAGTTCTTCGTGCCCGTGCATGAAATGACGTCTTAGTTCGTTTTAAAAACACTTAGATCCCTGTGAAATAGTCAGAGTCGTTATTATACCTTGAGAAGAAGGTATTATTTTTCTTGTGCTGGAAAGAGTTTATTTCTCTTTACATCTGAAGAGCTCGAGATGTGTCTTGTTATAGATGACAGCTATAGGAGTTCATCTATCTTTTAAATAATAATTTATTTTTCCCTGGAGAACTACATAAGTGGTTTAGGACAAAGACATTCAGTGAAATTCATTCTAAATTGGAATAATACAGTACAAATTGTGGTTCAACGTGAAATTCTGGACATTTGTGTAAAGACTTCATCTGACGTCATCGTCCTCCATTTTGGAACCAACTTGAGATTCAAACTAGATTCAGTTAGAACTGTTTATTGATAGGACTTATATAGTTTCACAATTCTAGGATAAATGTTTGGATTTTCTTCACAAACCGTAAGTCCTATTTCATATTTTCACCTATTCACCGTGTTTTCTAGGGAAATAAATTATTTTTGTTAAAACTTACAAAACTCGTTGTCTTCACTCTTTTCTTTTGTTACTTTTGAACGAACCGATACTTAACATAAAGAAAATTGGGGGCTCGTCCGGGATATTTGAATTTGGCTAAAATATTTCAGAAAATTGTTTTTGAAATTTAAATTCCCCTACTTTTCAAATGCCAAGTATTATTTTTACATTTTGTTTGAAATCTTTAGTGAAAACAACAGGCTTTCATTCATAATGTCATCAAAAGTGGAAATTTTTCTTTCTAATCCAACTCAGGAGCAGTTGCATAGTCTGAAAAAAGATTAGTTGCTTGAACTTGCCAGAAAGTACGATCTTTCTGAAGCAAAATATTCCTTAACGAAACAGTAAATTAAAAGAATTTTGATACAATATTTGGTAGAGAAGAATGTTTTTGATAAAAGTGTTTTGGCTTCGGTCAGTAAGTTGGTATCGGACTCTGACATAAAAGTAATGGAATTAAAAATGAAATACAAAATGGATTTGGAGTTAAGGAAGCTCGAGGTTCAGAAAGAGGAAAGAGAGAAACAAATGCTTTATTAAAAAGAGGAGAAAGAGAAACAATTGCAGTTGCAATTCCAAGAGAAGCAATTGAAATTACAATTTGAAGAGAAGGAGAAAGAGAGACAGGAAAGAAGAAAATGATAAACAAATGAAATTACAATTTGAAAAAGAGGAGAGAGAGAGAGACAGGAGAGGGAGAAAGATAAACAATTGCAATTTGAAGAAAGAGAGAGAGAGACAGGTGCAAACACAAATTAAAATGAAAGAATTAGAGCTGGCAAGTGAAAAGCACGATTCTATTTCTCGTAGAAAGTCAAAGTTTGACATTGTAGGAAATATTAAGTTAGTGCCCCCTTTTAGTGAAAAGGAAGTAGACAAATATTTTATTCATTTTGAAAAAGTTGCTGAAAATTTGAAATGGCCAGGGGAGTATTGGACTCAGTTATTGCAAAGTGTACATTATGGCAAGGCCCGAGATATCTATATATCCCTGTCAGTACATCAAAGTTCTCACTATGATTTGGTAAAGGAATGCATTTTGAAGGGTTACGAGTTAGTCCCTGAGGCTTATCGGCAAAATTCAGAAACTATAAAAAACAAACCAGACACACTTATGTTGAATTTGCTAGAGAAAAAGAACAGTTGTTCAAGAGATGGTGCTTAGCTGAGAAAATTGAACATGATTATGAAAGACTCGAACAACTGGTATTACTTGACGAGTTCAAGAACTGTGTTTCTAGTGATGTTAAAACTTATCTTGAAGATCATCAGGTCAAAACCTTGGAAAATGCTGCTCTTGCTGCTGATAAGTATTCCTTAACTCATAAAGTTCCGGTGGTAAGCAAATCTTTCACTCACCAGTCTATTGGTAGAAAGGTATTCCAACCTAATACGACTCCTCCTAAAACTCAGTCTGGCACATCTTTTAAAAATCAAGCTTCTGATAAACTTGATTCAAAATCCTTGTCTATTCCTACTTGTACCTATAGCAAGAAAAAAGGACACGTCATTTCTGATTGCTTCAAGTTGAAATATAGGCATCAGAATCAAGATATACCTATCCCAAATGCTCTTATTTTTAAGAGGTCAAGGTCACGGTCCTGTATTGAAAGCAATACATTTGTTGGGTCTAAAAAAAACCAGTCTGATTTTATTATGGAGAATTTTGAACCATTCATATCGAAGGGTTCTATATCACTCTTGGGTGATTTGGCCAATCCTATCCCTATTAAAATTTTAAGGGATACAGGAGCTTCTCAGAGTCTTTTAGTGTCAGGTATTTTGCCTTCTTCTGAGAAGTCCTGTTCTAATGAGAGTGTTTTCATTCAGGGAGTAGAGTGCGGCTTTGTTAATGTTCCTCTCCATTCTGTAAATTTGTCATCAGACTTAGTTTCAGGACCTGTGACAGTCTATATAGTGTCTAATTTACCCGTTGAGGGCATTCATTTGTTGCTAGGCAACGACCTAGCTGGAGACAAGGTTG
>JAECUM010075402.1:0-18996 GCA_016617855.1 Megalonaias nervosa | reverse complement strand
GAATATTCTTGCATGGTTCAGACATAATTGTACGCTTTGGTTTTTCACTGGAAAACTAATGATCGTCAAGCAGCTGTTGGGTGCTAAATGCATGCATGTAGCATCGACATGAAAATGTTATCGTCTTATGTGTGGTGTGCCGGTAAACCGTACGGGAAATATATTTCATCCACACACAGTGGTGGGCCCAGGGGGTCTTGAGTACCGGTGGGACAATATTGTTGTCCATATCGTATCCGGTTTTGCTGATAAACAATAATTTAATAATATTTGCCCGTATGCGTGCAAGCATGGGTGGTAGAATTGGCAGATTGTTCCGTACAAACATATTAATTGCAAAATAATGGTTGAGTCGTTTAATCTTCCTGATGTCAGAAACCCGCACGGAAATGCTTTGTTGCCATATTGAACTTCACTCATGTGCTGCTGATATTTTCGAGGCTGATTTCTTTTGACGCGCGAACGATGTAGTTCGAAAAATATCGGTGATGCAAAACACCGGTTGTCGTTATTTTTCAGATATTGTTACTGCTCGCCGTTGAATGCACGCTGGTGTTGGAACGTAACTCAACCAACGGAAAGGCCTGTACGGGAAAACGCCAACATGATCTTTCGTACATACGGGAAGAGTTAAGCCTGAACGTTCTTGGGTGTAAACCTTTGTCGATTCAGTATTTGATGTCCTCGCTGTCTCCGTGATTTAAGATAACGTGGACGCCATTGGCAAAGATCTTGACAACATCATTGGAACAATCGTTCTAATCTTTACTTCACGCAGACATGCGCTGCATAGTACAGTCCTCAATAAGAATGATATTCACCTTGAACCCGCGAAGTTATATACCCGCTTGCTGAAATGTTGATATGATTCCCAGACGCATGTTTGAAAGAAGCTTCACAGCGTTGCTGATTGGCTTGCATACATTAAGGATAATTGCCCGATAATCTTTTAAATCACAAAAGCGCTTATGTAATTTCAACTTTGAGACTTGCACTTACAATTCCGTGGCCACTAGCTTCTTCCGTAATCCTGACCAAATCACAGTATCTGAACGTCAAGGCGTCTGGATGCTTTCAGGGAAAACCAATTTATTTCCCAGATCAACTCGCATATTCCAACTCTCTGATTCCTTGAGGACTGTGTTTGTTTGTGGTGAGGTGCTACTGGTTTCCCACTCCTTGATAAATCTTGGCCTGACGATAGTTTTTTCCTGTTCAAATAGAAATTTCTTCAAAACGGTATTTTGCCGAATCACTGCACTCTTGCCACTGCTAAAAAGTCTTACATCAGTTCCTAAACGACTACACATTGTTCATTGGCATCAAATTAGTTCAAACTCCTTGCAGTAATTGGATATTGACTTTGTGTGGTTTGTGTGTCTTTGCACTTGAATAGCTTTTCACAGAAATCCCATCTTCCTCTTTCATGGTGTTTCTCCCTTTGCGAATGATTTCCTGATATTCTTTGTCACTGCAGGTACATAGATCGTCATATGTAAGGAAGGCATCATCATACTCACGTGTAAATTCCATTGGTGTTTCAGTACACTAGATGGCGAAGCATTGCACTAATTGATATGCCCTTGACGGCGATCACCAAATATCTTCACTCTGAATCAGCACTGGACGTTTCATTGTTTTTGATTGACGTTTCAACGGTGTGAAAGACTAAACTCATACGCAAAGATTGCTCAGTTAACGTCAGAGGCTTGCAGTTTTCTTGCACAACATCATACTTAGACTTTTTTGCGTTTTATTATAATCTTTGCCGAGTTGTCGTCGTGCCCTTTTCAACGCTTTGCCTAACTCGGTTAATTTTGTCAAGGTGCTCAGGAAACGTATTTTAAAACTTGGATAGCCTTTTTTTGCCTCTTTGAAGAATCGATATGATACATTCATGCTACTGGCGATTTACAAACGCACCATTGCTCGGGCAGTTTAATTCCTGCAATACTGTATGTGTCAAACTGTAAGGCTTCCAAGGGCATTGTATGATGTTCCAATTGATCCTCTAATAGAATCACTTATTTGTTGTTGGCGTTCATCGAATTGTCTCTGTGCTGCAACCAACACTGAACTGTAGTAAACTATGTAAAGGCAAAATGTAATATTCTTTATTCGTCATAGATTTGTATGAGAAGCTAAACTTGAGAGGGCGCTATTGGATGGTAACCATTGGACGGCGCATTCCAGTCTTGCGCACGCGCTCCGGTGTTAACACTAAAAGTAAAAAAAAATCTAAAAGCCACCGTGAGTGCTGGGTTCATCGCAGATTCTTGGACGTTTGCCAAAGGGTTAAAAATCAGGGTGGTTCTGAGGATTCAACCCTGATCAGGTTCCAAATTCTATACCTTTAATTTTCTCCTACTAAAGGCGAGGAACAACTCTCTGAAAACTGTTTTTTATGAGTGTGGAAAAATTATAAAAATTAAGCCAATGTACAGTCACGGGAAAATACATTTATATTAGCTTTGTGTTAAATAAATAAATAGTGCTATAATAATTTCATTCAATAATTGACTGCCCAGTACCCAGAAATGCAAGAAGAAAATAACAAACTCAAACTCCATTAATTTGTTTTCGTGCTAAAACGAAAATAATCAGCATGAAGAGGCAAACGTTTAAAAGAGGCATCAATAGAATAATCCTAATTCGTCTGAAATATTTGTAAATGAATATATGTTTTCGTGCAGGAAGGACCAAGAATTGTATTTCCTGTCAACGCTGGCGACTCATTCATTAAGATAAAAGGTAGAAACATTAGAGACTTTGATTATGTCATTTTCCAGCTAGATGTGGAGAAAAAACTGTAACGATGACTGAAGACATGCTATTATTTTAAGGCTTGACATCACATACAGCTGCTCCAAACACCATTAACAGAAATTATTAATAGTTCCTAACTTGATTTATAAGATGGTATCTGCAAGACTGAGATTATAACAAACATGGATATGTGATAATTGACTATAACAACATGGATATGTGATAATTCATTATGACAACATGGATATATGATAATTGACTATGACAATATTGATATGTGATAATTGACTATGACAACATGGATATGTGATAATTGACTATGACAACATGGATATGTGACAATTGAATATGACAACACAGATACAAATTTATTTAGAGAATTTATTATTTAATTCTCTTTTCAGAATTTAATATTTACGCTAATCTTCATCAATAAAGTATTGAATTTCGTTTTATTTTCAATGACTAAAGTGTTTTGATCACACAACCAAATTATTGATGTATAATGATCAAAATCAAGCTGCCAAACTATAGGTCTGCCAAAATGGTAAATCACACAAACTTAAAATTAACTAATACACTTTATTCACAGTAGTCCAGATCCGATGGTGTTATTTAACACCACATGAGACCGTGACAACAGAGAATTTCAAGATTCTATTCGTCTTGACAATCAGCATCTTTCCTAGAATCCATATATCTATGCAAACATTTTCCCGCAAACGGAAATGTTAAATGCTATTTGGAAAGTATCAAGGGATAAAACTTAAAATAAAAACTTATCGGCATATATGCATTACTTGGAGACGAACGCCTTTCAAGTTAAGATGAAGGCCTCGAGCTTTAATGCCGTAAAGTTCTCAGATAGGTCTGTGCGTTGCCCAGAAAAAAACAAACATATTGCGATATGTTGAAATTAATCTTTTTTGCATTGCAAAATGTATCAATATCGATTGGAAACATACATTTTTACACTTATTTTGTTCCTCTAGTTAAGAATTTTATGGGGTTTTTTTTCTAAATTTATCGTGGTATAAACTGTCAATTGCTGAATAACACGCCCGAACGGCGTGATGTAAGCTGTGTGAGTCGGCAGCTGACAGTTCAAACTACGATAAACTCAGAAAAAGGCAACATATAATTGCAATTCTTTATAATTTTATTTATTCTTATATTTTTTTTTTACAGGTATTTCCTGTCAGTTTTAGAGCCTTATTTAAGTGTACGAATTCATGTTGAGGGCGTCTGCTACGTAGCCATTTATAGACAGGGGATTCTCCATCAATAATGTAATAGCTACGTCAGTATCAAACAAATTCTACCAATTGTAGGCGATTTAAGGATTTTAACATTCCACAGCATGATCTTAATATTTTATCTGAATTAACATATGTGATCTGAGTAGAAGTTCAATAGTCAAAGCAAATATTGTGTTGTTTTGTTTGCCATACCAATGACTCTTAGATTTTATGCTTTCATGAGTTCATTGTGACTTGGCCAAATCGTTATTGTCTAGACACGTTGATAACCAATTTTCGTTTCTAGAAATCTACTTTCGTGTTCATTGGCAGTTTAGGCTACCTACAGGGGCTACTTTAAAAATGAAAGTGGCAGGGGATAGTTTCATAAATTGGCCGCTGTCAAACTTCCTAACTGAATGCTATGGTGTAACTCGTTCAGCGATTATTGTTTACTAATTAAAGATATTGATCTGTTTGTGAACCAAATGTTTCGGGCTTGTGTTGTTCTTGAAATTGATGTCAGGCATGTACACCACTATCCATAGTTACTCTGCAGTATGCAGATAGTGAAATACCAATAGTCGGCTAGGAAGAAGAGCTAGCCTCCCATAGCGGGGTCCCTGAGTGGCCGAGTGGTCTAAAGCGCTCACCGTTACGGATTACTGCCATCTCACCTCTGTCTGCGTGGGTTCGAGTCTCAGGCTCGGCCAATGTGGGTATGTGAGAAAGCTTGCCGGTAGCTTCTCATGGGTCGGTGGTTTTTTGGGGGGGTTTCCCGGGTTCTTCCTCCGCCATTAATACTGGCCACAATGTAAAAAGCATCTTGTGCTGAAAATGGCACATTAAACCCTATAACAACAACAACAACAACAACAACAACAACAACAACAAGCCTCCCATAGCAGTAAACACTATTTTCAGTTGCAGTAAACACTATTTTCAATTGCATCAGCGCGTTTAGTACACACTGTTTGCAAAATTATCATCTAGGAAAGGGGCTTGTGTTTGCTCTGTGAGCATCACATGGTGTCAAAAATGACCATCGGACGTAAAAAATGCCGGTGTAAATTTGGAGTTGGGGTGCAGAAACTTATTTTGCTATGAACTGCCATTGATTTCTCTGGTCAAGTGAATAATATTCTTATGCTTTGTTTTAATATAGGTATAAAAATATGGACCTTTTTTACCTCACTTGTGCTCATTTTTTGAATGCGGCATTAAATTTGTGCATAAAAACTGTCCCCTGCCAGCAATATTAAGACTATTGGTCAATGGTTACAGTGATACAGGCCCAATAGTTAAACAGTGGAAGACATCAACCCTGACAGTTACGATGGGGGAATAGCGGGATCTATCTCCCATTTACCCCCACATCGTAGCTATCAGGGTCGGCGTCTTATATTGTAGGACTGAGAGTCCAGTTGTTATAATATTAGTCTTTGAACCTCCCTCCTCCCAATCCCTATATCCATTTACCTATAGTTTTAAAATCGTTTGTTAAGAGCCGCATTGAAAGTGCTGTAGCCCCAATGTTCTTCTTGGCAGGTTTGGAGTTTCCAGTTTATTTTATTAAAATCTAGTTAAAGAAAGAATCATTTATCTTCAGAAAAACTGCAAAGTTTGTGGTGTTCGATTCTGTCGATCAATTTATTCAATTTTCTAAATAAAATATAAAGCCACATAGCACCTCAGTTCATTTTCTTCCTGATAAGTTAAAAATTTACAGACATTTTCGTCTCTAGACATAGATTTCTCTAGGTCATTGTTTAGTGTTTTCTCAGTCTGATTCTTAGATACAATTTTTCCCTATCTTAAAGTCTCATAAATTCGCCATAACATCTAAAGATTCTGAGAAAATTGTTTCAACAACTGTATTAGTTATCTGTTGTCTAATCTTTAACTGTAGTAATTTCAAACAGTGGGATTTTTTTTCTTATCTATTTATTATAGTGTTGGAATCCAATGGTTCGACGACCCCCCCCCCCATTTCCGCCTTTTTATGGGATACAATGTTAAATGATAACATTTTATGGAGGATTACCAACGTTAAATAATTAAACATCAAGTTGACCATTTATGCTAAGGACCAACATTTAAATGTTCTTTGGCAGAGGCATGACATTTTTGCTCAGATTTATAGCAAATTAGCATCATATTGTAACCATGATATTATTTAGAACAAAAATATTTATTATCTTGCGATAATATTTTTTTTTTTAGCTCAAATGGAAATACCACCGTCCTGAGAAATAAATGGCCAGTACCATATAGTAGATGAATTTGCTATGTGTATGTTAATTGTGGTATAAGTTGTAAACTAAAAGCTGTACGTAATTGTGATGATTGGGCTTACACTGGAGCTGATACTGTGAAAGACATCGTGCTGACACTAGAGAGACTATTGATAAAAGTAGGAAGTATCGATACTGTAATCTACAATTTTCTACCTGCATGCAGGGACACATTGAGTGGAGTGCTAACTCCCAGGCAAGGTATTTATCAGAGAGTTTCAGTAAATATAAAACACACTTTCTCAACCAACAAGAAAATATTTAATGGACTTGAGAAATTACTTAAAGTTCAGACAGAAAACAAATGCGCCTCTTCAAAATCGTAGGATGAATCGCAGTCTTATATAGAGAAACATGTACTTAAAACATTCGCATAGACTAGTAAATTATTAAAACATGTATATTTTGGGGTTTGGGTTTGCCACGTTTAATACGAACTTTTCGGACAGTTGGATTTGGGCCCGAATATGTATCACAAATGTCTATTTGGACATCGAGTTGGCGTGTGACACATGCCAAATCTGTGTATATATGATATATAATTATATTTGTAATATTCATGATTAAATTGTGAAAAATACAACAGACATATACAACCGTTTAAAACATGGATACTATTTTGAACTATTTTGCCATTAATGATGAAAACACGTTGCTCATATCATTAAAGTCGTAACAAAATTCATAGGGATTTTCAGTACATTCCTTATTGACGGAAACTACCGACGTACCGGTACAATGAAAAAAGTACCGTTGTACGCACCACCAGAAAAAAAAAATACCGGGGTAAACAGGTATATTGGCAATACCGTGCACCTGTATATTCTTGTCTAACACGATGAATCCGGGTGTGATATGATCTAGCGAAGACACAATACAACAGCGCATAAATTGTTTTTTTTTTTTTTATTGAAGATAATTCAGTTTCTGACACCCAAACTCACATCTTACTTCCATATCTCACAAGCTTAACTAAAACAACTGAAAACGTTAGCAAAATGCACACGAAGTTCATCAACAGACATAACAAACTGATATCGTTCCTTATAGGATGCGATGAAAGGATAGTTCATCAACAAATAATCACAAATGGCATCGTTTGTCAACGGACATGATCAATGCATGGATTTGATCAACAAATATGACTCGTGTGGGCATTATCACCAGCAAACTAGTAGCTCATTGAAACAAACTTCGCCAATAACTCCAAGTATCCGGGTTAAACAACCCCACGGAGTCTGACGATTCTCCGCAATAGCTAAAAATACCATAACTGTGCCTGTAAATGATGCAACACTTTTAAGTGCGAATATGGCGATATACATTAACATGCGCGAACTTCAATAGGCTTCATTACACATTAAAGTTTTCATTAGTGAAAATGATTGTAAGAAATTATTATTATAGTAACTACATTCGTACACAAATCTGTCTACGACAATAATAATTGCACTGGATTATAACATATTCGAAAGTTTCTCACCGTTTAATGTGAACAACATAACTGAATTCAGCTTGTCTGGTAAGCGATAAAATGTACAACCTGAAACAGACTATACTCTGGATCCATTTATGTAGGTCCGATTTTATATAAATTTATAAAAATTGCAAAACATTTAATGTATGAAACAACTTCACAAAATAGAACGGATAGCAAGAAAAAAAAATAATGTTTAACATTTTCAAATAATTCTGCAGCTGAAGATTATTTCCTTAAAGTGGACAGCTTCCTTGCAAGACTCATCTATATTATGACGTTACTGTAAGGGATGAATTTATCTCAATCAACACCATTTTCACAGATATGACATATAGTGGTAGAAGTATAATTTTTTTTATCTTATCTTTATTAGTGAATATCATTTCAGCAGAGTTTCTTGGTCCTAGTTCGTCCAACACAGTTTCCGCTATTGATTTAAAATATTAACTATGCTGTTTTCTCTACCGTAAACTCTAGGCCATAAGTTGTTAATGGAAGGTACATATACAATCATGGTGGTATGTATTTTCCTTTTTACATCAATGTCCATGATGTATTTAAGTCTTGTTTGCAACTAATTATTGACTCAATATTACTTTCACAATCATAATGAATAACATAATGAACCTTTAAACTTTAACGACAGAACCATCTTCTGGACATACGTCTGTTTACTTAGATTTTTGCTTGCATTTTGTGTTCTTGTAACTTTAATTCAGAATTTTACAAACTTCAATCACTTCTTGCAAAAGAGTTTTCCCCATATTCTTTCTTTAACTGAGATTAAATCAAATTTTGATAAATCCATTAGTACAAATACAATTAAAATTATTCTCATAATATATTTCTAACATTTATAATTGACTGTCTCTATCTCTTGCTGTTATTTTAACTGGTTTTATAAGTTTGTCAACAGGTTCATAGACAATGACAGATACATGCAATTCATTTTCAAATTTTTTATATTTTGTGTATTTAATGGGCATTTACTAAACCACTGCTTATATTTATCTATTGCGCACCGTAAATATTAATATTTATACGTTCCTGTAAAGGAGTGGTGTCGTGTGGTGAGCGCCCCTCTTTAATTGATTTTGGCGATCGTTATCTAGAAGATGACCTCCCTCGATGTTATTGCCCAGTGTGAGTGGATAGATAGAATACTGACAGAGAACTAAGCAAGACTATTGAGAAGAAATAAACAAATACGAGCCCCCTTAAACAATAAAATAAGTAAATTTAATTAATTAATACATAAGTTAAATTGCAATTACAATCCAACCGATTTACATTAATGGAATTTAATAGCTGTGTTCAATTTACGGATTCGTTCATCATAGTAACGAGTGGTGAAAAGAGTACAATGTCCAAGCCCGACTTGCACCACCTGGCGTCGTTCTCTCTTGACTTTGTGTATTTCATGTCTAGCGTGTATGCTTGGTTCTTCCTCTTGACCCTTCTATTCTGAACTCTCTATTTGCGGACTTCTCTCTTGGACTGTCCTCGTCGGGTTTCTCGGGGAGGATAAAGCTGTTCCCTTAAATGACAAGATTACGACTAAAGCTGTATATGTTTCACCACCTATCCGTATATGTAAAATCTCTAACTTCCGTTATTCAAAAACGTAAATAGCTATCCACACTGCATAAATTCTGACATAATGTGACCTTAACGATTAACGGTCCTTACAAATATTTTGTATTTGAGGTAAGATACAATCGTTATCTATAGTTACAAATGACCATTGCAATATACCAAGTATGACCTTAATTAAACAGTTCATCGCCCTTGCTCCACGCCTGGCTAGAAATTAACACGTCCGGTGCATACAACCATGTTGCCGTATATATCTGCATACGTTACTATACAACTTCTTACATCTGGCTAGTCAGTTCCACTCAATAAGATAAATGCTCGATTACTATTGCATAAGATTCACTAAATTCTAGCTTACAGTAACCAATAACCTGCAAGATCATTTGAGCATTACAAAATCATATATAAATATGCAATTATCATTAACTCACGATAAACTGTATCATCCTACAGAGAAAGGAAATTATTTCATAAATTCCTATAAAATACTACGCATCTGAATATTTGGATCATATCATATCCGTCAATCCTATCAACGAACTTATATCTGTTAAATTAAAGAATTAAATTGCATAACACTCTAACATATCAACAGAGTCCTATGAAATTGAATAAGCGATACAAGCATGGATCATAAGTATATCAAACACATTTGTTTAAAAGCAAACAAACAAAATAGAAACTTACATGCGTACATTAATGCATTTCTTTTCCACACAAACCGTGCGTCCTAGCACTATAGCCTGTCTTTTCCTTTCAAGACAGCTATCTGGCCTCTTTACTTTGTTAACGGAGAAAAACTCTATTATGAGGTTTCCACCGGAGTCTCAAATTCGACTTCTCGCAAGCAAAATTGGACTAAAGAATTATGAGCCAAGTCGCTACCTTAAATTCAGATTACTTCCAAAGTGTACTCCTTAATTTTAACTGACCAATCGAAAACAACTGTTCCTAAATTTCCCCCAGAATAATCATGTCTTTCATCAGATTTTGACAGCCTAGGATATGATGCAATTAGCTTTACTTTGAAGATCAATTATTTGACATAAGGTCCTTTACAACAAATACGGTCGGTAATTCTAATGTACTCTCAGCTAATATACCTTTACAATGACTGGGTCAATTCCACTGAAGCTTAAACGTAGGCCTTTTTATGTTTCAGAGATGAAACAAGGGAAATATCAAAGTGAACTTTCTCAAAGACTTTTCTGTGGCTTGACTATGATAAAATTTTAATGCACAATTTATTCAACTTTTAGGATCCAGTACTTCTTCAAAATTCGACACATTACAGTTCCCTTTCATCAATAGACATAATGCATAACATAACAAATCATCGGTTCCATTTATATAGTTTCCTTTTTCTTACATGTGAATAAAATAGTCCATTTTAGTACTAACATGTACTATTTATTGAAGAAACACTTTCTTCCATTTATTTAAAGGGTCATCAGATCCTTTAAATTTTACCAACACATTTTTTTGCCATTAATTTTTTTGTTCTTAAAATTTTAAAAACTTTTTTTTTCAGTTTAAGTGCATTTTGAGAAGACATTTATCGCAACGAAAATATATTTACAACCTTGATTATCTAATTATTATGTTTATTATCTCTGTCTGCTAGGAACTGGTCAGCCGCATTAATTTAACTTATTTTGAGCTAATTTTATTTCATATGCATATCCATTTTGGGAACTAAGGCAGTACTCCGATATATACGCCAAATATGTTAGGTTTATACCTAGTTTCGACCGAATAACCCTAGGATTACAAATCTGATAATCATGCCGACTGGACTATTTCAGTTCAGTTACTATTGCTATAATTTATGATCTTTATAAGGATTGATCGTGCATGCGTGTGTGTTTTGGATTTTAACGTAGCTTTAACATTTTGAGTCATTTCGCCACGACGTCTGCAGTGTGGCAGTTTTAGAAATGTCTTGCACTGGGGCATCATGCCACTGACACGTAGCATCATTTCCCACCCATTTATTTTATCCTGATACCAGGCCGACCATTTCTAACAAAAGATTGAGGATCATTTCTTGCTTGTTAATTCGTATAAAAAGAAGCATTTAAAATGCACTTTAATTATCTAGACCATAGCTGAATAACATAGGACTATACAATTCTAATATTAATAATAAAATGCGTACTTTTCAACGCAGACATGTCATTTGATAAAAATCTTCTTACCTTCAGGACAGGCCAGACGATTATATATTGAATGCTTGTGTCAAGTAAATGATTAATTCGCATAAAAACAAAATAAGTTTTTTAAAGGCTTTTTGTTGTTATAAATGACGTATATAAGTACTTTCTTAATAAATTATTGCAATTTAATTATCTAGGTTACTTAATAACCATGCAAACATCAGCTGTCACGATCGATAATATATTCAATTTTCATCTAAATAAACTAATGCATATATAATGTATCCATAATATCATAACAAATTTATATAATTTAATAATGCAACTTAGATATTTGAATAAAATAGGTCCGCATAATTAACGAATTTATCTTCGAACAAAATTGGTCGATAATATATTACCCCTCCCCCCACTTCTTTTAGGACGCAATTGGAGCTTTCTAACATAAGTTTTTGGTTTCCATCGCCAGGCGTGCGGAACTGGCCAGTGTCCTCCACACCTGCAGTTACCACAGTGCCGACTGCGATACGGACCACTCCCTCGTGGCCAGCAATGTGCGAATAATACCCAAGAAGCTGTACCACGCCAAGAAGAAGGGTCGCCCACGCATCAACACCTGCTGTGCAAGCAACACAGAGAAGACATAACAGTTCATCAGCAAGCTGCAGGAGGCTCTCGCCAAAGAGACACCTGAGGACACCATCGACTCCAAGTGGTCCCACCTCCAAAACGCTGTGTATAATTCAGCCATCACTGCCTACGGGAAGAAGGAGCGCAAAAATGCCGACTGGTATGAGGCCAACTGGGAGGAGATGGAGCCCGTGACTGAGGCGAAGATGTAAGCCCTACTGGCTTACAAGGCTGCGCCTAGCCCTAGTACATTACAAGCCCTCAGAACTGCCAGGAACAACGCTCAGCAGATCGCCCGCCGCTGCTTCAACACCTACTGGCTGAACCTCTGCACCAGTATACAGACAGCTGCCGACACCGGTGATGCAAGAGGCATGTACGAGGGTATCAAGAAGGCGACAGCCCCCCACCTCCGAGACCGCCCCCTCAAGTCCAAGACGGGCGAAGTCAGCACAGAGGGGAAACAGCTGCAGCGCTGGGTTGAGCACTATCTCGAGCTGTATGCAACCAAAAATGTCGTCAGCGACACCGCTCTGGACGCCATCCCAGACCTGCCAGTTATGGAGGAATTAGACACACCGCCCACTCTGGAAGAGCTCAGAAAATCCATCGACTGCCTCGCTTGTGGGAAGGCCCCTGGAAGCGACGGCATCCCACCTGAAGTCCTCAAGAGCGGAAAACCAGCACTGCTCCTGCCCCTGCACGAACTCCTCTGCCTCTTCTGGGAACAGGACACATCCCCCAGGACATGCTTTCGCCCGTGTCGCCCTGGCGCGCTTGCAGACCCTAGCCTCCCGCGTCTACCCAGAGTCCCAGTGTGGCTTCTTAGCCGGCCGGTCAAGTGTAGACATGATCTTCTTACTACGCCAGCTGCAGGAGAAGTGTCGTGAGCAGCAGATGCCCCTCTACATCCCCTTCATAGACCTGACGAAGGCGCTTGACCTGGTCAGCCGGAGCGGACTCTTCAGGCTCCTGCAGAAGATCGGCTGCCCCCCACGATTGCTCGCTGTCGTCATGTCGTTCCACGAAAACATGCACAGCACAGTGTGCTTCAACGGCGCAACATCCCAGGCCTTCCCAGTCAGCAGCGGCCAACATCAACGTCAACGACTGGAGAGCTGTGCTGACGACCGCTTCGCCTGGCGCCTTGCTGTCAGACAGGGCGTTCAGAAAGCCGAGGAAACGAGAAATACAAACCTCGCTGCAAAGAGAGTCAGGAGGAAGGAGAAACAACAACAGCTCAACAAGTATCGACGTTCACCTGCAGCAAGTGCAACAGAGACTGCCACTCTAGGGTAGGACTCTTCAGCCACTAGCGAAGGTGCAGCTAGGACACCCAAGTGGAAGCTACACCATCGACTCTCGAAGACGGACGGATGCCGAATGCCGAATATATATGTCGAAGACGGATGGATGCCGAAGAAGAATATATATATATATATATATATATATATATATATATATATATATATATATATATATAGAATATATGTAGAGTATGTACGCTGTATCAATGATATACCACGAGATGTATAAATTTTTCATTAAAAGGAAACGAGTGGTATATCATTGACACAGCGTACATACTGTACATATATTTTATTTATATCACATACAAATACATATATTTGCCCTTTGAACTTAGTTCAGATTTACTACAGGCAGCTGTGCATTGACCTATTGAATGAACTCCTCATATCCCCAAGTGGGCCCGCTACAAAATATAGTTCTTTAGTGGCTATTTACAATCACCTCTGCATATTGATAAGTTGATTGTTTTCTTTTCTTGGTTTCTATTTTTCTCCACATTGATTATATCAATATAATACACACTTATGATTTAAACATGAAAGATGGTTTTAATGATAAAAGTACAGTAGAGCACTATTTACACTGGGATAACTACGTCATTCACATGAACGCCATTCACATACCGGCGCATGGAAATTAATGTGGAATAGAAACTAAGCCAACTGACGAACCAACAAGAGGTAATTAAAATATTTTAATATATTTACAGTTGATCTAAGTCATTATTCTGCTTTAGCAACAGTACAACCGACCATACCCCTCTCTCTCTCTCTCTCTCTCTCTCTCTCTCATCCTTTGGTCGGTTTGACTTAACTTTTACCATCATTCATAAGTCCAGAGATATCGTGGGATGACACAAAATAAAATCTTCTACGTTCGTCAATTCATAGATTTTAGCCCGTATCTTGCTACTATGGTCAAGAGAGAGAGAGAGAGAGAGAGAGAGAGAGAGAGAGAGAGAGAGAGAGGCCTTTGGACATTTTCATATTTAAATAATAATAATCGATTTTTTTAGAACATTATGGTATGTTAAAGAAAAAACAAACAAAAAAACCATAACGTTAAATATATCACACTATGTGTACCACGTAACCGAGGAATTTACTGGTTTGCAACATTATATCATTGATAAACACTGTTGATAAATCCCAGGGAAAGTGCACACGTATCGTTAGGACGAACCATATTCTTGTAGGTTACTTGGTGTAATTTTTATTTCAAGGTTTTAATCCAGTCCAAATTCCTTTTCTCTCTCATTTCACATTTCTGCGCAGTTTGTCCGTTATGCTTGAGAGGGGAGGGGAGAACAGAAAGCAGAAATGATTGTGATGAAAATGTGTACCATATTAAATTAATTTAGAAAACGGGGATTATTAATACTTTCCATCGTTATTTTTCATACGTCACTAGTGACTAATTTGTGGAAATTGATCATTGATCTAGAATCAACTGTAGACGCTCGCGAGAATGTTTATATATGCGTATTATTGCATCATGGGCGGATCACAATTTGATATACCAATAGTATTGATATATCAAATTGCTTTATACCAACACTTTAAATGCATGTTATCTTTTAATGTATGTGGTATATATATATATATATATATATATATATATATATATATATATATATATATATATATATATATATATACTCTATCAATTCTTGCAAATAATGGCATATAATTTTCTATAATCATACCGCTATCTTACATCAATATATTTTATAATTTACACAGTTCGTTCAGTATAAACCGGCATTGGTTTAAAACTGAAAAAATTTGTGAACTCGGTTTTGGACATATCCCCTAAGGTAACAACATACTTCATTGAACTCGTTAACAGTATTTTTCAGTAAATAACAGGTTAAAAGATTCTACATAGATTTTCAATATATTTAAACACTGTATTTTCAAATACAACCGTCTAACATTATGTTGTTGAGTCTAGAAGTAATATTGTAATAAAGGTTGCCTGCGGGAAATAACGAATACTTCTAAATTAGTATTCTATATCTTAATAAAAATAGAGAAAATCTAAATCAAATTTGATCAGGTAGATTAATTCTTACAAAGCAAAGCCAGATTCTAAACTTATTTCATTAAGCAAACCCCTCTCCGGGCATGGTTTCATCACAGGTTAAAGTACGTACAGCGTCACTGCATCTTAACGATTCTTTCTTGTTTTGTTCTAGGCATAGTCTGAGTGGATTTCATTGTCCCTACTCCTTGGGTATATGGCAAAGAAAGCAAACTTTTGAGATCAGTTTTACATTCTTGGTTAAATGTGGTGGCTTTAACTCTGTAATTACGAAACATGGTGAGTGGATGCGTATATATTCCTTGATGGGTACTTCATCTTCATCACAAAGCTAATGTCAATGTGACCCATATTTTACGCTTCACAGACTTGTTTCAAATTTGTGTTTTAAATTTTTCTCAAACATTGACCATTCTAGGATCGTTAAACTAAATGATAGCAGGGATCTTGATTAGTGCTACACCCTTATAATAAAAGGTCAATATGACCTAAATTTCACATTTTACATGCTTAGGTTTGCGTTCAGCTCATGATCACATAGTTATTTTTCGTGCCATGTATATACTGTTCTATATATAATCACAAAATTCACGTATTCCTCTAAATGAGAGAAACTTGCATAGGAAGATAACGGAAATTACTAAATTCCGTCTTCGAACAAAGTTCTTCCTCCAAACCCAACTAAAGAGCATAAGAAAGAGTAGAAGACTTAAAAGCTTTTGCTAATTATCAAGACGATAAAATAATTCAGCTGTGTCAGATAAACTAAATTAAAATCTCCCTAAGATGACTCGAATTCACATGTACCAGACCCAGCTTTTAAAGCTTCAAGTACATTTTCAAAATATGCCATTTTTAAAGAGCTTTTGAAATTTTTAGTAATTCAGAGAAAGGATCAGTAAAATTATACTTACATCGGTCGAGGAAGGTAAAAGTGTTTGTTGAGTGTATAGTTCAAGTAAGCTTTTCCATGCTATTATGTGAAACGGGACTCACCTATATGTATGTAGGTAACTTTGCGAGTACGCATAAAGAGGACGTATTTGCAGCATAAACATTTTGCAGGATAAATTAATAGTTATTATTTGAGTTAGGATAGGAACTTTGATCCTATACAATAAAACAGCATGACCAAGCTGAAATATACAAAGTGACTTTACTCACCCGAAACAAATTAATAGTACTATTGCTACCACTACCACCATAATAATCAGCAGCACAATACTGTCTCTGTCAAAATGCATTCCACTAATCTTGTCAAATGTTCAGGATTATGAATGCGGTCTTAGTAAATTTGAGATGAGAGTTACATTAATTTTATTTTCATAACCCAGTCCAAATGTTTAAGGTTGTCTAATATTAAAACATACTGTCTATCATTCTAGACAGCCCTGTCACTAATAATCACTGACATCCAGTATGCTGCACTCGGACACAGCTATACACACACTGTTTTTTCTATGAAGCAGACGAAACTTTACAGTCGATAATTGATTGGCATTGGTTGCACGGTAGAACCCTTAAATCATATATAAAAAGATTTTGCGTAAGCCATATCACACAGAACGGTTGCAATGGAAAGTGATACTATTACTCTGTGAAAATCTGAATTGCAGTCTCAGTTCTCCCTTCGTTCTGGGATAACATCTTGGGAATACGTGAATTATAAACTGTTGTTATATTTTTGAGAATGCAGTCACTAGAAAGACGTAAGAGACATGTCAGAGTCAAATTCAACAATATTTTTCTGAATTTAGCTTCCAAGCTGCTATAGTGTCAAATGTTTCAAATAATATTTGACATTCTAACTGCACCAGTTGTCTCATTAATACATTGATAGTTTAGAACAATCTTACTCAAATAGTTACACATATCAACTTATTCTGCAATAAGACAATGGCATTGTAATTCCAATTGTAAAAGGGAAATCAAGCTGTCTTTGTTGAATTAAGAGGGATGGACGGAAATAACACCACCGTCATATCAGAAATAACACAGCCTCTGTTCACAAGGACAACATGGTTTATCATTGCCTTCCTAATAGGTCTTATGATCCTGCTCACCGCAGGAGGAAACTTGTTCGTCGTCATTGCTTTCGCCACACAGAAGTCTCTTAGAAACTTTAGTGACTATCTCATCCTTAACTTAGCAGTATCTGACTTTATTATTGGTTCATTTGATATCTCATTCTACGCTCCATATGTTCTCACTGGAACATGGCACGTCGGACGTGCATCTTGTTTTCTCTGGTTGACCGTTGACTATGTGACTCCAGCAGCCTCGACTTACAATATTTGTTTGATCAGCTTAGACAGGTATATTCAGATTGCTCATCCTCTATGGGCCCGAAGCCACCGCACAGATACCATGTTGTTTGTGTTCCTTTTGATCCCATGGATGATTCCAGCATTGGTGTATATGCCTTTGATATTGCTTTGGGAGCCAATAGGAGGCAAGATAAGTATGCCACCGGGTCAATGCTTTGTTCCATATTATGACAATACGCCTGTTTTATTTTTTGGTGTAGTTTTTGAATTCTTGATTCCGTTTATAATTGTGGGCGTATTAAACGTTATGGTGTACGTAAGTGTTCGCAAAAGATCCCGCGGACTTCAGGGGTTAACAGCTACTAATAGCATTTCGGTGCAACCAGGGGCATCAACTGAAAGAGAGCCATCGACGTCAGTGTTTGTCATCAACAGCACTGACCCAGCATCTCAGCAACAAATCCGGAAAAATGGGCGGCTTAGAATGGCTCCAAGAGGAAGAGGTCTTGAGAACAACAATAGGAACCAGAAAGCAGCCAGATCTCTGTTCATCATTGTATTTGTATTCGGAATTTGTTGGATGCCGTATGAAATTGCAGCGCTGATTCGATCCGTATGTTTTGATTGTGTTGGGGATGTAGAGTTTGAAATAACCTTTTGGCTTCTTTGGATAAATTCCACAATCAATCCTTTTCTGTACCCATTCCTGCACTCTCGATACAGGAGGGCCTTTGTTAAACTTACTAGATGTCACAGAGCTTCTGTAGGCCCATACCCGCTTACGTGATTCATATCTGGTTGTGCTATATCAGTGTGGCTCTACACCAGTAGAAACAGTTAACATGAAAAGAATTTGTTTTGCAAATGAGTTTACCTTATGACATTGATCTGATTATGTAAAAATAGCATCGTCTTACTTATAACTTAAGCCCTTATATCATACAAACGCACGTGCTTCATTAATTTTCTCTTATTCATGTAATTATTGACTTCTTTCGTATCAAAAATATTTATTGACTGCAAACTGCCCGAGTTATAATGGGCATCCTTTTTAATGAATATGACTGATTCTTTTAATCACATTCTATGAGATTAATGTGGATTTCATTATTAGAACTCCGCATTGACAATGACGTCAGGATACGATAGTGTTAAGGGATCTCTTTAAGGTAGGTTCCAAGGTACATACCTTGTGCTTATCTTTAAGGAGAAAAA
>JAECUM010075401.1:0-16284 GCA_016617855.1 Megalonaias nervosa | reverse complement strand
CAGCTCTCTGAATTTCTAAAATTTCGTTTCGTACATTTAGGAATTCGCCGGAGAGTTTGTCTCTGAAAACTGGAGCCCTCCAAAATAAACAGTAGGGGGATGTGAGTTTTTAACCTTGTGACCTCACTAAAAGGTACTCCACACAAGGACATTCAGAAAGAATGACGCCAAAAGAAAAAGCCTCATTGGGTGCCTGTGGACCATAAGAAAGGCCTTACAAAAACCTAGGGTGCCCATAACCGCCATAAGAAAGGCATCAATAGATGGACCCTAAAAAAAGGACCCCATGGTAAAGGCTTTATTGGCAATGAAAAGACCCTTGGAATGGTGACCGATTATCATCGCTACTGTTTATTTTTTGTTTCTGATTATTTTTATTTTTATACTCAGAATATTTTTATTATTATTTTTTTGTATTTTTATATTCAGAAATATTTTTATTCTCATTCATAAATACATTCTGATTATTATTATTTATATTTTTATTCTGATTATTATTACTTATATTTCTATTCTGATTCAGAAATATTTTTATTTTTATTCTGATTCAGAAATATATTTATTATTATTATTTTTATTTCTATTCTGATTATTATTTTAATCAGAAATATTTTTAATTTTGTTCTGATTATTATTATTTTTATTTTTTATTCTGATTCAGAAAGATTTTTATTTTTATTATTTTTATTTTTATTCTGATTATTATTTTCATACAGAAATATTTTTCTTTTTATTCTTAGGAACATTTTATTTTTATTCTGATTCACGACTATTTTTATTATTATTCCGATTATTATTATTCAGAATATTTGTATTTTCATTTTTATATTCAGAAATTTTTTTTTATTTTAAACAAATATTTATTATATAATGAATTACGAAAATCTTAATGTTATTACATCTGCAATTGAGAAATTACAACATGACGGAATAAAACTTTCTGATCATCTTAATCCTGAAAAGATTATTTGTTACTTTGAGTCATTACAACAACGAAAATTTGAAAATAAATATACATTACCATCTGATTACAGATTCATGAAGTTAATTTATCTATCGATGTAAGAATCCTTGGCAACTGTCGATGACACGCAAGTTTAAAAATTTGTTCCACTTGCAAACGCGATTGAACAAATTATATCAGAATTATCTCACGAATACGAAACAAAAACGATTGTGAATAATCGTGTAAGGCAGTTGAGAAAGATTATGTCAGATCATCAAACGGTCCATTGTAAAAGTGAAAGTAAAAGTAGTGACAGTGAATGTACTGGACCAGTGACTGTGGTAATGGCTAAACGAAACCCTTGGCAGAATTCCTAATATCCTTGACAGAGTTAAGGGGGAATAATTCATTTCTGAATATAGTAAGAAAGATATTTTTTTTATTCTGATAATAATATTTATTCAGAATCAGATGATTCAGAATCAGATTATAATATTTATTCCGATAATAATATTTATTTTTTATTCTGATATAGTATTTATTCAGAAATAATATTTATTTTTTATTCCGATAATACTATTTATTTTTATTCCGATAATAATATTTATTTTTTATTCTGTTATAATATTTATACAGAAATAATATTTATTTTTTATTCACATAATACTATTTCTTCAGAAATAATATTTATTTTTATTCTGATAAGAATAAATTTTTTTTATTCAGATATAATATTTATTCAGAATCAGATTATTCAGAATCAGATTATAATATTTATTCAGAAATAATATTTTATTTTTCATTCAGATAATACTATTTATTTAGAATCAGATTATTCAGAATCAGATTATAATATTTATTTAGAAATAATATTTATTTTTTTATTCTGATAATAATATTTACTTTTTATTCAGATAATAATATTTATTTAGAATCAGATTATTCAGAATCAGATTATAATATTTATTCAGAAATAATATTTTATTTTTGATGCAGATAACAATATTTATTCAGAATTAGATTATTCAGAATCAGATTATAATATTTATTCAGAAATAATATTTATTTTTTATTCTGATATTAATATTTATTTTTTATACAGATAATAATATTTATTTAGAATCAGATTATAATATTTATTCTGATAATAATATTTATGCAGAATCAGATTAATTCAGAATAAGATTATTTATTTTTATTCTGATAATAATATTTATTTTTTATTCAGATAATAATATTTATTTTTATTCTAATAATAATATTTATTCTGAATCAGATTATTCAGAATCAGATTACAATATTTATTCAGAATCAGATTATTTATTTTTTATTCTGATAATAATATTTATTTTTATTCTGATAATAATATGTACTCAAAATCAGATTATAACATTTATTCGGATTATAGTAATTACTTTCATTCGGATAATATTTATTCAGGCATTCTAAGACCTCACATACAGATTAATATTTAACGATTCTCCTTGTAAATCCAACAAATGTCCAATCTGGTCAGTAAGTTTGAAATGTATTCTTGATAATAGCGGATTATGAAACCGCAGATAAACGGGATTAATTGGCTCTGATGCAATTAAATGGCCAGGTGGTACTTGAGGGTAAGTGTGTATAAGATGTATCCTTGCTGGGCCTGATTGGATATTTCGAGGTCTACTTGATAACTTACATAATTACGTCGCATACAAGGTTGACCGCGATCGTTGACATAATATTTACAATGCCAGGCGAGATATGGAGGCCTCCGCCGTATGGATCATTGTTGTTTTTGAGAATACCTGGTGGTGGGTTTATTTTTTTTCCATGCCTCAACAACCATCGGAAAGTTTTTTATCGATGATGGTGTCGAGTGCTTCACCCATGTCAAAATGTAAAATTAATTCCACATCATCTAAATTAATTCTTTTTCTATAATGTTTTATAACTACATCTGTCAAAACACTGTCGGATTTTACGTTTTTAATGATAACCTTATTAACATATTTTAAGTCTGAGTTAACCTGGTGTAGATGTTGAATCGTTTCAATGATCTGTTGTTTTATATCGTCGCTGTAATATTGTATCAATGCCGAAAAGAGATTTTTCAGATCAGCATGTATTTTAGAATACTCAGAGCTAATTACATCAGCAAATGATTTAATTAAATTTGTGTTGACGCTCGCTGGTATAAAATTGAAATCTTTCGGAAATGATTTTATATCAAACATTAGAATAAATTCGTCCATTTGAGGATTATTATCATTGTCTTCAGCAATATATCTTCCGGTGATTTCCAAATGTTTCCACGGAAAGTTTCTTCGATATTCTGGAATCTTTATAAATATTTGTTTTGTTGTAAGAAAATCATCTTTGGTTGATTCTGGTGGACCTTGATAATCCGGTGAGATATGAGGCCATCCTAATACGGTTCTGATCAATGATTGATATATATCTACGGCATAATCGATTGGCTCATGAACAGTAATAGCTATCTTGGATTCTCTGCCCGTGATGGATTTAATTCTGCGCTGAAATTCGTCGCTGATTTGTTCTATTTGATAACTGCCTGTTGGTAACTTACAACTTACCAATCTGGAGTTCCATCTGATTTATTTTTATTTGCAAATACCAGTGAATTGTTTGGCTGTAATCCACCAAACGACGCTGATCTAATATTTGGCCAACTATAACATACTCCTAATTGTGCTAGCGCTATTTCTTTGGCTGGAATCGCGGTTGGAAAGTTAACGCTAAACTCAGGATTGGTCGAACTTGTCTATATCATTGTGGTTTTCAACGGTGCTGTATTAGTGACGATCTGTTGTAGCAATTAGTTCGACGTTGACATTATTAATATTATTACTGTTAAATTGTACGGACTTGAAAATCAGGATCATTTCGTTAAATTCCTGATCAGATATTATTCCATCATTAAGGCTTTTTGATATCATCGATGATAATTTTGAATATGCAGATGTAGCTGCTTTCAATTTCATTGTATAATCATGTAATTTATTGATTGTGCATGATGATAATTTTTTTTGCGATGATATTAAGAATACCGGCAATACCCGTTGCAGCAGAAACACCAATCCCAATTGCGACTGGCAACACAAACGATGCTGACAATGCACCAATCATTGTTACTGTTCCAGCAATAACCGCAGATGTTGGATACACAATTACATCAGTAACTACTACACGTCTTTGATATTTCGTTTGCTTGTTTGTATAATCATCGATGATATTTTTCAGTTGTTGCTGCCACGACGATACTTGCTCGTATCTGTATTTGTTTACCGAAAGAATTTCGGAATTTGGATCTGAGGTCGATGACGGAGTCATTAGTGAAGTCATATACAAGTGTTAAGTAATTGAGGTGTCTCAGCAACAAATTCCAGACACCACCAGTAGGACGCTGCGGTTACTTTTTTATCAGATGGTTCCAGTATAAACGTTTCTTCGTTATCTTTATTTAACACAATAGACACGGTCCCAGAAAAAATTATCGTTTGAATGACGCCATGGATACGTTGTAAATACCCTAAATCTTGCAGAGCTGAACACAGACAGCCTATACACACCAGTGACTTCCGCGGTGTGTTTGATAGTGTTATTTTGCTGTGACCATGTTGCTGATCCTGATGATACTGTATATACCACATTGATGAACTGCTTGTGAGGAATTTTAACGAGATTAGTTTTATTAACGATGCTAGGAATTCCACTAATGATGTCGTCAAGTTTTCTTTTAATCTCGGAGAGTTTTCCATCGACAGTGAATGGATTTCAAAAATAATCCTCTGCGGTTTCATTAAGTTTCCAAAAGTTTTTTACGAGTATTCATAAACATATTTACGTGAACGTCATATTCAGATCACAGCGTGGTTAGTTTGTCATCGATTGTAGTATCTTTATCATCCACATATTTCTTTGTTGCGGCATCTTCGTCGGATGATGGTTCTCCTAAAACAACGATTTTATTGTTGTTAATGTTGAGTTTATCTGTCATTGTATCACCGGTGCTTTTTAAACGATCAGCAACGCTTTTCACAATTTCATTTCTGATAGTTGCGATTGATACATTTGAGAACTCTACGAATCATGCCGATCCACTTAATATTGCTCTTCTTTAAAACGCCGTATCTATCCTGAAAAACAAAAACTTCGTCCCGGTCAACTCCAGATAAGTTCATAATATCAATGAGTTCATCTTCAGTCGCGTATTTTGATAAATCGATATCGTCTTTGCTCTTGCCTGTGAAAGCACTGGTAGAAGATCTTCCATAAACATCAACCATTTTACTTTAAGGTCTGTTTAAAACGTTGGACAACGTGGTATACTCGTGCACGACTTGATGAGGTGGCAACAGGGACCTTGCCACAGCGTCGAGTACAGCGAGTACTTCACTGCCGCATTTTGGCGGATCTGTTATTGTCTGTGTTGGTAATGGTGAATACCAGACTGGAATGCTTTGAAGTCTGTCAACATATTTTGAAAATTTTTTTGGTGGCGCCAACCCATATAAATCGAAATAAACAATTCCACGTGGATCAATCGCGTATGCAACCCAATGAGTACCAGGACTAGAACTTTTATCGAGATTAATGATACCAGTTTCAACACTGTCTGGTTTGTGCTGTAATTGATCACGCATAAAAACACCTCTGAAGTTTTTGATGTTTTGGTTGCTTAGCAGCATCAAGTAAATCAAAAATGAACATAGGAAGAATCAACAAAGTGTCCAAGGAAGTCTTAGAAGTTTGTGAAATATCATTATACTTTGTGTTTGTTAGTTTACTCGTGCAGCATCTTGGAAAGCAACAAATATATGTCGAGGTGCAGAGACACCTTGCTGAGATGCTATTTGCCACGTAAATAAACCATTAATTGCACTTTGAACACTATCTGTGGTCATCGTCAACCATGATAACATTGATTTACCACCTTGATCCATAAAAGAGAGTAACCGTTGTTCTTCAGGTATTGTTGGAGTCATTACTGGCATCCACAACGAAAGTTTTGTCAGAATTATTTCATCTGTAGCCTTTCGTACGAGTACAACTGTATGCTTGGCTCCGAAAATGACCTTTCTGACATTTCTACAAAATCCAAAAATATGTGACAGTGGAATTGCGCATGAAAATCTTCTACTTCTATCCTTCAACATTGATCGACATGCTGCGAATCCAAAGTTGAATTCTGGATTAGCACCATGAACCACAAGCCACACATCAGCGTCATCGTTGTCGGCAAAGTTTTTTGGTCGTCTTATATTATACTGTCTGTTGTCAGGGTGGTTAGAAGTGTCCTAGGTAAACATCATTGACGGACCAGCTGATCTTGAATAATCGTCGCTGTATCTTGCAAGGCCAAGTATCGTTGTGGCAACGTCGACGTCTTTCTGAATATGATTCAATTTTTTTTCTCCGTCAATCATGTACGTAGCGCTGTCAAACAACGCCATGATGCCATTATTAACAAAACCAACCATAACATCAGCTCCATATTCAGTATTATCTGTTTTTAAAATTTCACCTTCTACTTCATTAAATGATTCAGTGGGTAAGAAATATCTGCTTGTATCCTGAACTTGCAGCTCAATTCGCCCACGCTGATTTGGCTGTTGTGCGTCATAAGAATAATACTGATAATCGCGCACAGACTCATCCTTGAGTACTGGTGCGTCCATGTCGAATGCGGTATCAGATACACGTTTGAACATCTTTATTATAATTGCTATCGTCTAACACGAAGATCAGTTCCTGCTATCAGACTAGCTGTTATATGCTTTTATTTCGCAGCACCTTTAGTGCTGGCAGCCAACTCCGCTAGTTTTTGATTAGCAGCTTGTTTTATTATTTTACTAACATTTGCAGGCATCAATCAGTGCTGGACAATTTTACTGCCAGAGGTTTTCGTCGTATTAATCGTGCTAGTATATCCTTGATTGCAGAGAATGTAGAGAATGCTTTTCTAGCAACATCACCAACAGCACCAATACCTTTATCACGAACAACGTCAGTAGCTTTCATTCCCAGTTGTTTTGCAATCGGTATTGCTTTTGGGGCTATCCTTCTAAATAGACCCTGTACAACATCACCGAGTCCATCCACTTAAATCGCTTTATAGGTTGGTAATCGCGAATTTATCACCCAGACCATAGTAGGACCACGTTGAGCGTTATGTATGATCATCATATTTTTTTGTCAATGATCTAATTGTATACCTTCAATCAATCACTGCGGTAATCATGAACGATTTTAGCAATGAGGGATCGATAAACATTAATATCCATGATACCTCCTGTAAATAATCTCTGACATATAGCAGCTGTTTCATTGATGATTTCTGGGGAATTATTACCGGCTCGTTTTCCTCCAATGAGGATTTCGAGTCTTTCAGCATCGGCATGGACATTATTGGGACATGGAGTAATTGGACCACTTCCTCTGTTACCTGTGCTAATACCACTTCCAGTTGTTTCTTCTTCCTCAATACGAGGTGGTCTGAGTAGCTATTTTTCTGGTGATGATATATATCCGGGTAAGGGCACTCTTTTAGTCTCTTCGACTTGTCCCTCAAAGTCTGCAAATTTATCATTATATTCACCAGTGATTCTGGGTATATTATTAGACTTTCGAAATACAAAAGGAACCAATTTTGTGTTTTGAAACACTGGCGGTTTCTGGGTCTAATAAACTATTACGATGTGGATGTCCTGCTCCGGCAACCGCTATAGGGTTCTCTCGAAGTCGTTTACGACCCTCTTCGGTGAATCGGGCTGGTGGTTTGGTTTTGGTTTTGACGAAACAAGTTCCCTTACACCACCGACCTCCTCACGAACTTTATCAACACTCTCAAGTACTTGTTGTACTTCTTCTCGTAATTGTGGCTGAGCCGCAGCTATTTCAGTCGGAATTTCTCATACAAATGTTGTTGTTTTCTTAGTTCGCTCTGCTATTTTTCTAGTTGCTTCAGCGGTTTTCTCCAACGCGGGAGGAAGACCTTTAGTAGTCTTTGTAATAGGTTTAAACAAGTCTTCTGCACCTTCTGCAAATTCCACCTGAGACTCCTGACGCGCTTGTAATTTTTGTTTGACAGAATCACGGACTGGGAGATATGTATCAATTGCCTCTAGTCGCTCTCAAGCTAGTCTAGCTGAGTGAGGTTCACCAATCATTATAGATATAACAATGATTTAATTATAGCAGCAGAGGAGCTGATCGACCAAAATTGAGTGACCAGCACGCAAATGAGTCGCATACAAAACAATACAAGCGTCAACGCGAAGTAACAAAATGAGCTAACCCAATCGGCCTGCCTGCCTGACAAAGTCAGGAAAATCAGGGAGTCAGGGTTAAAGGTTTTTGTTTAGCTTTATTGACCTTGTATTTTCATTTTCGTAGGAAGCTTTAGTTTTCATAAATAATGTCTCAAGCAAAATGGTCTGTTAAGTTCCTCTGCTGCTTTGTTACACCCCAAACTAGGATCACAATATATACTTTGTTATTAATTATCAACAAATTCCAAATTTCAATCACAATACACACTTTACTATCTCAAATAAACCTGTTCAATACTTCAATCACAACACACCTCTATTACAACCCAAATTTGATATAAAATACACATTATAGTATTAGGTTCGAAATTTGATGTCCAATTTAAGTTTTGCTATTTATTATCAACTTATCCCAAACTTGAATCACAAAACAAGTGTTAATATTACTTCATGAACTTGAACCACAACACATGGTTTACTATTACTTATCAATCTTTACTTACCAATCTATAACAAAATTTGAATCGAAACATCCTAAATTCGAATCACAATAAAGAATTTAATATCAATCTCTCCCAAGCTTGTTTCATTATACACGTTTTACTATTACATCCCAAACTTCAATTACCCTACGCGTTTTACTGTTACTTATAACCTTATCCCAAACTTGAATCTCAATATACGTTTTGGTATTACATCCCAAACTTTATTCACAATACACGTTGCAATATTATATCTTAATCTTCAATCACAATATACACTTTACTATTAATTATCCACCTATCCCTAAACTGAACCACATTCCGCCCTTCACTTTCACCTCCAAAACTTGAATCCCAATACATGGTTTAATATTGCCTATCATCCTATCCCAAACATGAATTACAAAACACGTTTTTACTCTTACATCCCAAACTTGAATCACAATACACGTTTTACTATTACGCTAAACCTATCCCAAATTTGAATTACAATGCTCGTTTTACTACCTTGTATCCTCAACTTGATTCACAATACAAGTTTTATTATGACTTATCAACCTAACCCACACTTGAATCGCAATACATATTTTAGTATTTCATCGCGAACTGGAATCCAAATACAGGTTTTGCTTTTAATTATCAATCAATCCCAAGCTTGATCCAAACTGCAAGTTTGAATATTACTTTTCAACCTGCCCCTACTCGAATCCTTATACATTTTGTACCATTACATCTAAACTCGAATCCCAATACACGTTTTACTATTACATCCTAAAATGGAATCACAATATATGTTTTACTTTTACGTATCAATATATCCTAAACTTTAATCATCTCGCTTGCATTATCTGTCGCAATTATATCGAGTACATCTCGCGTGTACAATTCTTGCACAACATTCTACAATTGTATCATATGGACAGGGCATACTATTTTTTATAATAATTCAAACGGACAAGATGTCCATGTGGATCGGTAGTGTTCGAAAAGCGAATTTAAATTTGTATTACTGATCAGAGCCTTCTATCCTCTGTAGTTTTGTCTTCGTATCATGCGCGTAAGCACTTGTGTGAACGTTACCCACTGGTCCCTGGCAAGAGGAAATTCATTAGTGATAGAAGACTATCATTAATCAACAAGAACGATGATGTCAACACCACGTACACGGTCTACAAGACGTACAAGATTCACGACAACGGTTCAAGCCTATGACAGGTACATACATAATTTGCATCACTGCTCTTGTGGACAATCAATACATGTGTGAATATACACGATTTGCATCCGTATTGTTGCCTTATCTGTCGGAATTACCTCGAGCACACCTAGCATGTATAATGCTTGCTCATCATTCTACCGTTGTATTAGTTGGACAAGCCCTAATATTTGTTTTTAATAAGAGCTCAAATTTAATCAACAAATCAGCAATTATGTCACTACTTCATGCATGGTTCAATAGGGCCATAAGATTCGCAACCACAGTTCACGACCACAATAAATGCATAATTGAATTGCATCACTGATCGTGTGGACATTGCGTATATACGTGAAAATACATGATTTGCATCAACCACCTTTACCTTTCTAAAAGAACTGTCATCCTAATCAGTTCTTCCTCTGTTCCTTGGTTAGCATCATCTAATACTTATTCTATCAGACGATTGCATCCATTGGACCATCATTATTCCATAAAAGCTCTACGATTTTAAAACGAACCGTTAGGTTTCTGCTGAAGGCATTGCAATTGTTATGAGGTTTTATATGGGTATAATTGTCTTCGACAATTGCTGGTGGATTTTAATCCAGCTCTGAATGTTTCTCTCCAAAAATGGGAATCTAATCGCTATAATTTGGTGAGTGTCAAATATTGGCTACAGATATCTTTTGTTGATAGCAGATGTTTCTTTTATGGACCTAATACATTCAATTATCGATTGTAGGTTAATGCTATATCTTTTGGAGATGGGCAATGTTTGAGACCATTACATATCTGATAGAATTTGGTTGAGATGATTCCATACGTTTCATCGATCTCTTTTTACAGGAATGGACCTATGCATGAGTAATGATTTTATAATAGATTGCAGTGTAAGGTCTGCTTGTTTTCTTGGCATCTTCATACGATTTCATTTTTAAAAGGAAATTGCTGTCTATAAACTAAATATTTCCGAATTCCTTTTCTATGCTCAGAGTTGCCGGATGTTTCCAATTTTCGCCAACACAGTGTCAAACTTATCAGAGCTAATCGTTTTATTCTTATAGATATCGAACACTGTTTGTCAATTGTATTCAGACTGCTTTGTGACGCAGCGAGGAACTCTGTCGTGATGAGATAAATTTTCAAGCGCCGTCAGTCATACCGGTTACTATTGCTATGTGTCCATCAACACTTTCGACACACCAATACACCTATAATAGTTAATGTAGTTGTGACTTACGCCTCACCAAACCAAACGGTGGCTGCCTCGGCGATTCCGCAAGTAACATCTACGACCACACACATGCGCTTGTATTTCACGAGTAGCGCGGTTCTATTGCCGATTTCATTTCGCAGCTGTTGTTCCGTTTCGTCTGGATAAAATCGTCCAGGCGTAACACGCATACGCACTTCTAACCAATTATTCTGTTTTCCTGGTAAAGTGCCATACAATTACAGAATATCTCTATTTGAGGAATATTGAGGTCTCTATGAATTGCTTGAATGTATATTCCATGATGCAAATACCAAGAGTTTTCACGTGTTAACGCGATTATTTCAAGATGGTTTTGAGTTGGCACTGTCGATATCCCCTCTATGATTGTTTTTTTTGGCAAAGGAGTTCATAAACTATTCTACTGGAATCCCATTATATTAATACTGAAAGTATCTTTGCAGCTGTGGTCTTCATTATTGGTGGAGGCGTACTCATCATCATGTTATCCAAATTCACTAACCGACGTCAGCGCCTTGCAGTTTTCTTGTACAATATCAACTAATCATATTTCATGTATGTCTTATATAAGATGCAATATAATATAATTCCTAAGTCAATTTATTTATGAAGAAGCTCCGGATACGTATTTAAGAAAGCAAATCATGTAAGTGTTTGTCGTGTTCGTGAACCATGGTCATGGATCGTGTGGTCTTTGTGGACCGTGTACACAGTTATCATCATCATCATCGTCATCATCATCATCCTCAATCTCGTAACCAAAGAGGTTGTTGAGGCACCACATACGACTTCACAACTAATTCTCTCCATCTTTCCCTTTGTTCTACTGCCCTTTGGTAATCTCCAAACCCCATGCCTGTCCACTTTTTAATGGTGTCTTCCCACCTCTTTTTCTATCTGCCTCTTCTTCTGCACCCTTGCACTGTACCTTGTAAGATTGTTTTTACCAGTCCAGATCTGGAGTCACAACGGTAACACTTCAGTTCGCGTTTTCTCACAGTGGTCTAGATGTCTTCATAAGGTCCGATGGCTCCTGTTGCGGACTTCTTCGTTGGTTACATGGTTAATGTATGAGATGCCCAAGATCTTGTGGTAGAATCTCATTTCGAAGTTTTGAATCCTTCTTTGTAGATCTGATGTGAGCGTCCATGTTTCATAAGCATACATAAAAATGGATATTACAATCGAGAGCATCCATATTGTTCTCAATCTCGTTATTACTTATGTTGTCTGGGCAGTCATGCAAAGTAGTTATGCTTTGGAGTACTCATTTGTGATAATGGATCACAAGTACTTTAAGCTTGTGACTGTTTCCAGCTTCTGTTCACTGACCTTTATTTCTAAAACAGATGATGTTAGTGTTGTTTGTAATCAGTTTTTTTTTCTTTCGGTGCTAATCTTTACACCGTATGCTTTGGAGGTTGTGTCGAGTCGTTCAACCAAGTCAGCCAGTTCTTTTTCATCTCCGGCTAAGCCATCAATATCATCTGCGAGGGGAAGGTTATTGATTGTTCTTTCTCCAATACTGACAGTGCCTTTGTGATCTTGCAAGGCATCCTCCGTGATCCTTTCCAGGAAAATATTGAAGAGTGTAGGTGATAGTATACTTTCATGACAGGCTCCAACTGTTGTTTGGAAGCAATGTCCTCTGCTGTCATTGATGAGACAGAGTACCTAGTTGTGTTATAGAAAACGTTTTGTTCATTGCTGATCCAGGTTGAATTCTTTCACCCCAAATGACTTTTCTCCTGCAGAAGCACATGTACTTAACGGTCTCGCGTGTACGTATGCGTGTGACATGACGGAAAAATCATGGGACGAGGAAGAAGGCTGTGACCAAATCAGTAAATAAAAATCGAAAACTTCTATTACAACACTACTCGACCAATGGCCACTTTAATATTACGTGTGCACTGAGTGGCGTACTGATCTGTTGAATATTGATTATAAAGCACACGAGGTACAGAGGTACTAACCACATGTGTCTATTGAATAGTTTAATAAGTAAACTTGGGGTTGTTTTGTTTATGTTTGCTATATGATTTACATTTTAATTTATTTTTATTCTTTTGGTAATACAACACTAAGTTGTAAATGAGAAATGTGCAGACTTAAATATCACGTTGGAAAACCACGATTCCTATCCATTAATATAAACTTCTACGGTCAGCGTTACATCCTTAAAAATGACGCTGAAAAGCATGATAATTGGTCCATACTTATGTGCCCCGGCAGTCTGGACTAACGACGTAAGCATCACGCTGTAGTGAACCCAAGTAATTTAGTCTACGAACCGCAAGATCATTCTGAAAGGCATGATTCTCTTCTATTCTTATAAACCCAGGCATCTTGGATTATGAATCGAAGATCACATAGTTCAACAAAATTTTATATTAAATCCGACAACCTTCGTTAGTCTGGTCTAAGAACCTAAGATCGCACTGAGAAGACATGATTCTCCATACATTCTGACACACCTCGGTAGTCTGATCTAAGGACAAGAAAGATCATACTGAAAAACATGATTTCGTGAAGTGTTGCTGCTTATCTTATCAAATGACCAAAAAGTGGTGTCAAATGGTGTAAAGTGTGAAAGTAAATTGTAGAATAATCCATTTTGTTTACGTCAATGTGAGCAAGATTGATGCTGGTACGAGTGAAGTATGAATAGTATACCGGTATTTTACTCTATTGTAGGAAAACCTCTACATGAACTTAAGAAAAATGAGCTAAGAAGATATCTGAAAGCTCGAAACCAATGTTTTCCTAGGTATATTATGGACCTTATTTTGAAATTTGTAACTGATGAAGCATGGAAATTGACCGTTTCTACAGACAAATATACACAAGTATGCAATTGTGTGACACGTTTGCCCTTAAAAGGGTTCCAAAAACTGTTGAGGTATACCGGTGTAAAGTTTAGCATGATAAAAACAAGACTGCCTTAAGCTGTGATGCTGTATACAGAGTCCCTCACGAACATGTTGCTCAGGAAGATATTCAAGTTTAGCATGATAAAGACAAGGTTGTCTTACCCTGGAATACAGTATATAGCGTCCCTCGTTACAACCTTGTTCAGGAAGTAAATACGTGTAGCGTTATAACGACAAGGTTGCCTTACCGAGGGATTCATTATATAGTCCCTCATTATCACGCTGTTTAGGGAGTCATAGGAGTTTGCGGTAGACTGGAATAAAGTACATTGACGTCCCTTACGGTAACGTAATGCATACTTAATTTATATTGTGTGATTGACCTTTGTCCATAATTGATAATAGGAGTTTGGGCCTACCTGCCTAATGTCATTTTAGACATGTCTAGTTGGATCTGAGTTCAAGACATTGCTTTTCCACTTGGAAATTCCTTGTCTTCCTGATATTTGTCATGTTCTTTGTTGTTGTTATTGTTGTTGTTGTTATTGTAGTGGGGTTTAAAGCCATTCTTCAGCACAAGATAGGCTATACATGGCGGCCAATATAACAGGTGGAGGAAGAACCCTGTAAAATTCATGGAGGAACCATCGACCCAAGGGAGGCTGTTAGCAAGTTTTCTCACATACCCACATTGGCCGAACCTGAGACTCTAACCCACGTAGACAGAGATGAGACGGCAGTGAGCGCTTTAGAACACTCGACCACCCGGGGTCTCTGTTCTTTATACAATGTAAGTAAAATGCCTGACTTTGTTTACTACTCGGAATGTTCTAGAAAAGAACTTTTGACCACTATTCTTGTTCTGTTATTGTATTTTAGGTATTTATATTAAGATTATACACATCAGAATTATTCATTCCTATCTTAACTATTGTAGTTGAAACAACTTTTAGTTGTGTTTAATGTTTGTATTTATTTAAATTATTCCTAGGAATTACAAGGTGCCCATTGACACTTTTGGACTAAATAACTATTTGGGATTATTTTGAATTCATTGAAATACATTTCCGACTATGACATTGTGATACATCGAGACTGTTGGCACATAATCATATTTAAGACTATTTGTACATCAGCAAATTCAAAATTGATTTTTTTCGGAACACTATTTTTTTTTTACTTTTGCTTTAAGGACTATTTGAGATTTAAATTCACAATACTTTACGTTTCTTTCAAATTTTCACTTTATAATATAGGGGAATAATGTATTTATTGGTTTCTGTGTATGTTTTAAAAGGGACTAATATTACATGACTTCAGTAACTATGGGGAAGACAAGCACTGACAACGTTGTCTCCAGTTTCTAATGAATGGATTAAACGCAAGATATATATTGGAGTAGATTTCGTAGAATATCATTCAGTCAGATCACCAGAAGAGACTGTTTCCTTTACTGGCGTAATTTTCTAATAAAATTAAGAAAACAAGAAGTTAAAACTCAATTGGGTTTTAAAATGGAGAAGTAAAGCTTATTCCCTATACGTCACCCTCAAAATGCAAGGCATACAACGCATTCCTTGCATTTTGCAATGCATATATAAAGGATTATTTCCTCCTTTGCATATTACCCAGCAATATTAAATAAAAACTTTTGTACATCTATGGTTCTTTATCTTGTAACTTAATTTTCCATGTGTTACATATTATTTACTCATATTATAACTCTTCCTTAATTATACAATACATTTCTCTACAGTAACACTTTCTCTGTTTACATGCTTTTTAACCCGTTATATTATGAATTTAATTTTCTACTAGCCTTCTATAAAAACTATTTAAAGTATCCCTTTTTGACTGGAGACTCACTTCGGACTGACGCTGGTCTGACTGACACGTCTACAACAAACTACCTACATTTCTCTAAGTACCCAGTGAAACTCACTTCGGTCTGACATTGGTCTGACTGACACGTCTACAACAACTAAATTTCCTTTTTAACTACACACCCAGGACATTAAGAGGTTAGTGCTAGCACTGGTCGACCCGGTGTCAGGATAACGTGACTGGGTCGAACAGGATGCTACGTCTGCGGCATGATACCCCAGTACTAGTTATCACAATAGACTGCCGCACTGCAGACATCATAGCGATATGACAGAATATTTTTTAAAGCTACATTAAAATTACACACACACACACACACACACACACACACACACACACATATATATATATATATATATATATATATATATATATATATATATATAT
>JAECUM010075400.1:0-10097 GCA_016617855.1 Megalonaias nervosa | reverse complement strand
CAAATAATATTACAATATAAATGGAGCAAAATGAATTTATGAAACATTCCATCATTGCAAATTATGAGGAATCTCGTGATGGTGTAATTAGGAACTGTCGACTAAAAAAAAACCGGCCGGTTTTGTTAATAATAATGGTCATATCGTGTTCTGTGCTGGGAAAAAATATCTTTGTCATAGATTTATATATGTTTGTTTTAACGGAGTAATCGAAGATGGACTTGTGATAGATCATATCAACAGCATGAAACTTGATAATTTGTGAATAATTTGCGGGCTATTACACAAAGTCAGAATTGTAAATTTGGAGAAACTGATGATAATGATAGTAGCGCCAAATCACTTTATCTGTAAATGTAGAGACAGGCGAAGAAATAGAATTTCATTCGATATATGCAGCTGCCAAATATTTCGGTATTTACCGTGCTTCAGTAAAACGTGTCGCAGATAAAAAAATAAGATCAACATTTTCAAAGAAATGCGAACAGCGAATAATATTTAAGTACGCTGCCACTCCTGAATAGAACAAGAAAATATTGAGACAAAAATACTTTTCAATTTTGTTGTTCTTGTCTTGCAAGACGAAGGGAGATAACTCTGTCAGGTGAAAGATAGAGCGATTAAAGAATTATCTCGCTTGCATTTTACAATAGTATTCGCTCATAAACGAATTATTTTGGGGGGTTAATTCTTTTCCCATCCTGTCGCAAATAATATAACCAAATATGTATTTTCAAAGAAAACAAATGTATAGTAAACTCCTTTGTAAGACAGATAAATTCAATGTCCAATAGCTTCGACATCGACTTTGTCAATGACCTAGTCATTGGGGAAATAACTCTGTCAGGTAAAGGTAGACCCTGTATCTTATAAACATTATTTATTTACTAATGAATAATGGCTCTTTTGGTTGTTTTATTAGGAAACATTATTATTGTTTTTCTGACTTTGTTAGTTTTCTTGCTTCCTCTAGATTTGTCAGGGATAATAATTAAGAATGAAAGAAAAATACAAACAGCGAATAAGCCACGCCCGTTGTGTAAGCTGCTTATGGATTTCCAAGCATTGGCCAGCTTATATAATATATGACCCATTGGGGGCTGCCCTATTTGCTCGAAACTCAACAGGCAAGTACACCCTCCCACCATGTCACCACGTGGTGGGTGCTCTTTTGCACTCCCCGGGGTTGATTATGGGGAGAGTGTGCAGAAATCTGTGGAATGTAGAGAAGGCCCCGGTTTGTGTGTGCGTGTGTGCGTAGGTAATGAATTCCTCAACTAGTAATGTGTTTAGGACAGCAAACTATATAATCTTAACTAACTTAATTCTACTTGTAGTGTATATAGATGTAAATACATGTAATGTATATAGATGTAAATATATGTAATGTATATAGATGTAAATACATGTAAATAAACATGTATATAGATGTAAATATATGTAAATAGATTTAAATACATGCAAATATGTATATATGTAAATACAGAGATAATTTCACCACTGCAAGTAAAAATCTCTGAAGATGAAATCATGAAATAGTGGCATTGTTCTGACAAAGATTGGCCAATGAGGACTTTATCACTGTGATCAAAATGGGAATGCATTCCAGCAATTAGGGATGTCAGAATTAAGTTAGTTAACATTTTGTGTTTTGCCGTCCTAAACACATTTCTGATTGAATACAAATATATATATATATATATATATATATATATATATATATATATATATATATATATATATATATATATATATATATATATATATATATATATAGATAGATAGATAGATAGATAGATAGATAGATAGATAGATAGATAGATAGTTATTTTAAATATATTTTTGGTATATAATTAATTCCAAAAATATTAATACTTTTATTTCTGCAATTCAAAAGTTACATGATAAACGTATAAAAATTTCTGATTAACTTGATCCTGAAAAAAATTTGTGATTTTGAATCTTTACAACAACAAAGATCCGAAGATAGATATACATTATCAGCCGAATGCCGGTTCATTAAATTAATTCAGCAGTCAATGATACAGTCCTTGGCAACCGTCAATGACACACAAGTTGAACAATTCGTTCCACTCGCACGCGCGATTGAGAAAATTGGATCAGAATTATTTCACGAGTACGAAACAAAATATTGTGAATACGCGTTTAAGACAGTTGAAAAAGATTTATTCCGACAATAATATATTTTTAAGCTTATCAAATTTAAGTCAAGAATGTGCATAATTCAGAATTTGATCTTTATCGGACACAATCGTAATAATATGTTATCGTTGTAGTATATTTAGCTGTTCCTGCGTTAAAAAAAAAAATTCATCGCCGTATTAAAAAATAATTACTTAAACACTAAATTTTTCTGCCTTGACTTTGTCAAGGAGGGATAGTGTCAAGATTGTTCTGACGGCACTTTCGAGTACCTCTTTGTTGTATACAAAAATTCTCACGTGTTGGTACATATATAGTACCACATAAATAATTGTTTGTGAGAACTTCGAAGAATTTTTTTGTTTTACAAAATCCTGATCTTGGCGTTTTACAGACGTTGAAGATCTTACGAACGCACGTACAGATATATATATATTTAAAACTTCTTCTCGCAAATCAAGAAGGTGTCCGGTTTGGTCAGTAAGTTTGAAATGTATCTGTGATAATAGCAGATTATGTCATCGCAGATAAACTGGATTAACGGGGTCAAATACAATCAAAAACCCAGCTGGTGCTTGAGGTATACATGTATATAAAATGTATCCCTGCTGGGCCTGACTTGATTTTTCAAGATCTATTTGATAGCAGCCGTCGATTGCATCACATACAAGATATACTGCCATTGTTGATGTGATATTAACAACACCTGGTGATATATGACGACCCCCACCGTACAGATCATTGTTGTACTTGAGGCTGTTTGCCGGTGGGGCTATTTTTCTCCACATGTCAAGGACACACGGAAAATATTCATTGAAGACATCGAGGACGTTTTCTCCCAAATCTTCGCCGTTAAATCCCGGAAGTTTAAATGTTGGTAATTCTGCTTCGGTTATTTTATAGTGTCCGAGAAACAATCCCTTAAGCGTTCTAACGGGAAATTTAAGATCAATATCTTTATCCTCGTCGATAATTACTGTTTAGACCATAATCCGATTGATAAACTCGAGCTTTGATTTATATCTTGGTTTAGATGTTATATCGTTTCAATGATATGTTAACGCGTATCGTCGTTGTAGTATTATGTTATACTGGAAAATAAATTTCGTAGATCACCAAGTACCAGTTGGTGTTCAGATTTAATCGCGTCGGAAAATTCTTTAATAAAAAGCTCATCGGTGAAAATATTTTCATCCTTGTCAATATTATATATAGTTCTTGTTATCTTAGGAAGCTCTGTACCATCAGATGCAGTAAAATAAAGTATTTTATTATTTAACCACGCTTCTATATATTTCCATGAAATTCTTTTTTGGATATTCTGTAAGTTTTCAAAATATAAATTTATTTGAAATAAAATCGCGTTGACGTGGCTGTGGTGGTGCTTGATGAACAAGTGCTATCTCGGGCCATCCTAATACAGTTCTGATCGACGATTGATATATATATATATATATACGGCATAATCTGGAGCTGATATTTCTATCGCCGGTGATAATGTTGGTTCTTGAACAGTGATGGCTATTTTGGATTCTTTTCCTGTGATAGATTTGATTATGCGTTGGAACTCATCATTGATCTGTTCGATTTGATAGCTGCCCGTAGATATACTCACAACATTCCAATCTGGGGTTCCATCAGGTTTATTTTTATACGCAAATATCAGTGAATTATTTGCTTGCAACCCACCGAATGGTTTGATCTAATATTTGGCCAACTATGATACACTCGCAATTGTGCTATTTCCTTCGCTGGAATCGCAGTTGGAAGGCTAGCGCTGAACTCAGAATTGGTTGAGCTTGCTGATATCATCGTGGTTTTTGACGGAGTTGTATTAGCAACGATCGGTTTTAGTAATTGTGACGATCTTTGATCGTTTGACATTATTATTTGTTAAACCCTGATTCTAAATCCCGATTTTTTAAATCTGAGGTTTTAGTAGATTCTGACAGTCATTGCCTCATGGTAAATCTTAATCATTTCTGTAAGCTCTTGATCTAACATTATTCCATCGTTGAGACCTGATGATATAAACGAAGATAATTTGGAGTATGCTAGCGTTGCTGTATGTAGCTTTATTGTATACTCGTGTAATGTATCAACCGCGCACGTGGATATTTTATTTTTGCGATGATATTAAGAATACCAGAAATTCCTGTTGCAATTGAAACACCAATTCCTATCACTGGTGCTATCACGTATGACGCTGACAATGCGCCGATGACCATTACTGTTCCAGGGATGACCACAGATGCAGAGTATACAATTATATCAGTAACAACGACGCGTCTGCGATGTTTTCTTTTTTTTGGGGGGGAGGGAGTTGTTTTACTGTATACTCGTCGATGTTATTTTTCAATTGGGTATGCCATAAACACACTTGCTCGTTTCTGAAAAGTTGAACGTCGATTCGGGAGTTCGTTATAATTTAAGTAGGTGGTAGTTGAACGATTAATTCAAGATACCAATAGTACAACATGGGGGTGCCTTTTTCTTCGGTTTCCACCACAAATGTTTCCTCGTCGTTTTGATCTAATATCACTAACAGAGATCCAGAAGATCCAGTTAGTGGATAACGCCGTGAAATTGTGGTAGATATCGTAAATTTTGTAACGTCCGAGTACTGAGAACCTGTATATGCCGGTAACCTCAGCGCGATGTTTGATGGATTTATTGAGTGGTGACCATAATGCTGATCCAGAAGCTGCTGTATATACTAAATTGTCGGTAATTTTTTTATGTGAGAGAGTTTAATGTCGATGATTGCTGGTTTTGCAAAAAAATCCTCAACTATTTTGTGTTTCTACGAAAATTTACTAACGCGTTTACGTGAGTAGTATAATCAGATCTAAATGTGGTTATTCCATCATTGATTGTCATCAACGATGTCATCATTAGGGGGTTGCTATTGTCGACGTATTTCTTCGTTGCAGCGTCGTCGTTTATTCTGGTTCTCCAAGACCAGTAATCTTATTATTAGCCATATTGAGAGAACCAGTCATTGTATCATAGGCGAATAGTAAACGATCATCGATCTCAGTTCTGATAGTGGCGTTGTTGCTGTCTACATATCGTTTTGTTCCCACATCATCCTCTGATTTTGGTTCTCTCACATTGATAATTGTATTTTTACTCATGTTGAGATCGCCATACATAATATCTTCAATTCTTCTGATACGTCCAGCAATTTCTCCCATGAGTGTTAAGACTGATTCCTCAGAATTTTTAATTTTACCGTTGTTAGTAAATACGGCTAAGTTATCTTCGGTCGCATCTGCAACCTGCAGAATAATATCTGTCAACGGGATATTGCTCGTCTTTAATCGTCCTTGTTTATCCTGAAAAACAACGACTTCATTTTGGTCCACATTTGCGAGACTCAAAAGATCAGCGAGTTCATTCTTGACCTGGTCAAGGGTTGCATATTTGGATAAGTCGCCTTGAGGTTTAGCTCGAGCAGATCTTCCGTAAGTATCTTCCATTATATTTTAAGATTTGTTTAAAACGACGCACAGTGTAATAGTTCGATTATTATTATTATTATTATTATTATTATTATTATTATTATTAAAGCAATTTCTCTCTGTTTTTGTCAGGAACTTTTGTTTTTCTTTCTATAATCGTGCACGACTTTATGAGGCGCTTTTGTTGAAGGAGACACGGCGTCGAGTACAGCAATTACTTCACGGCCACATATTGGCGGATCGGTTATCGTCTGTGTTGTTAATGTTGAATACCAGATCCTTGGCTGTTGCCAAGGGCTTTGCACCTTGCTGACATATTTTAAAATTCTTTTGGTGGCGCCAACTCATACGAATCCAAATAAAGAAACGTGGAACAATCGCGTATGCAACCCAGAGGGTACCTTCGCCAGAAATTCCATCGAGATTAATAATTCCAGTTTCAACATTTTTTTTTTTGATAATTGATCACGCATAAAAACACCTCTGAAGTTTTTGATGTTTAATTTTTTAGCAACATCAAGTATATCAAAATTGGGCATGGGAAGCACGAGACGATTTGCGTCTAGCGAAGTGTCCCGGGAAGTCTTAGACCTGAACCGTACCACGAATGGGGAGTTCCTGGCAGTCTTAGGCCTTTCCCTTTCCTTTTTTTTTTTTGGTGGTTTTTGTTCCTTGTCCTGTTGCTTTCTTTAGTGCCATCCCAGCAGCAGTTCCAACAGCACCAAATGCAACTGCTTTTGCAATGGCTGAGGCGTCAGCGGATAGCGACGCTGGTATAGATGCAAGAAGTGGAAATATACCACCCATCTTGATTGAGTCTTCAGTGGCACCCGCAGAAAGATCGAGTCGTACGCCTTTATTTGATTGTTTGGCTTTATCGAAATGCGTGAGTTGCCGCTCTGTCAGTGATAGTTTATTTGGACCATCCACGATCTGTGCTGATTTCAGTAATAATTTTGTTCCAGATTTCTTTTCTGATGCTGATTGTAGCTTTTTAACCTGACCAGGAGTCAGAGTAACACTAACATGATGATATGCCAATTATAATTATCATGAGCGATTTAATTACTGATCGCTCGCGATCCAATTAAATGTTTGGAAAACATTTAAATGTTTTCTACTGGGGCATCAATGGTTCTCATTCGTCCACCAGCGCCTTCAAGCAACATTGTTTTATCTGAAAGTATAACAGCGATTACTCTATAACCACCAGGAATAACTGGTGGACCAGATATTCTTGGTGGTGATCGTGCTACACGAGCTTCAATGTGTATATCAACAAATGATCGTCTAAACAAATCTAAATGTTCCAACGAAAAGTAATAGATCGGATATAATGCTGTGAAATCCCGCTGAGATATTTGCAAACCAGAATCTACATTCTGATCACGCCTCGTAAATGTCATCAAACGATGATATACACGTGCTAACAGATTATTTTCAAAATTCAGTAGTATATCCTCAGAAGGTTCTTGATGTCCATCTATCCTTAAAGAAACCTCAGAAACCCCAAGCGAGTCAAACACCATCGGATTTCGTTCCTGCGAATTTAATCTGGCATTTTCTTGAAATGCGATGAATATATGTCGTGCTGTGATGCTATCTGCCATGTGAATAAACCAACAACTTCACTTGAAATACTATCTGTGGTCATTGTCAACCATGATACTGTTGATTTACCATCTTGATCCATAAAAGAGATTAATCGTTTTTCTTCGACAAGTGATGGAGTCATTACTGGCATCCACAACGAAAGTTTTTCTTAGTGTTACTTTGCCTGCATCAACGCCAGGAGCACGCCATATTGCATCATTGCTGTTTTCCTTTCGTGAAAGTACAACTGTATGCTTGGCTCCGAAAATAACTTTTCTAACATTTCTACAGAATCCAAATATATGTGATAGTGGAATCACACATGAAAATTCTCCATCGTCGTTCAACATTGATCTGCGTGTTGCGAATCCCAAGTTCAAGTTTTCATTCACTGTTGCAACTTCAGTGCCACCAGCATTCATTGTTACGTTTTTATTCTCAGGTTGATCAGTTTTATCCTTTGTAAACATCATCGATGGACCAGCTGATCTCGAGTAATCATCGCTGTATCTTGCAAGGCCAAGTATCGTCGTGGCAACGTCGACGTAGTTCTGAATTGATTCAATATTTCTTCCGTCAGTCATGTATATGGCACTGCTGAATAACGCCATGACGCCATTATTAACAAAGCCAACTCGATCACCAATTCCGTATGCTGTATCATCTGCTTTTGAAAGTCTGCCTTCGATATCAATAAATGCTTTAGCGGGTAAGAAATATCTACTTGTGTCCTGAACTTGTAATTCGATTCTCGATTGTATGTTTGGTTCTCGTGCATCATAAGAATAATATTGATAATTACGCACAGACTCATCCTTGAGTACTGGTGTGCCCATGTCAAATGCTGGATCGGATATACGTTTAAACATCTTTATTATACTTGTTATCGTCTATCAGGAAGACCACTTCCTGCTATTAAAACTGCATTTATATTTTTTCTTTTTCTGACATGGGTACACCAGCCAACTCTGCTAGTTTATTATTTGCAGCTTCATTTATTATTTTACTAACATTTGCAGGCATCACTTCAGTGCTGGGTAATTCTACTGGCTGCGGTCGGACTGCTTGCGGTCTGCATATTAATCGTGCTAGTCTATCCTTAATTGCTGAGAATGCTTTGCTGGCAACATCACCAACAGCACCAATACCTTTATCACGAACAACGTCAATAGCTTTCATTCCCAGTTGCTTTGCAATCGATGTTGCTTTTGGGGCTATCCTTCTGAATAGACCCTGAACAACATCACAGAGTCCATCTCCGTAAATCGCTTTATATGTTGGTAATAGTGAATTTATCACCCTGACCATTGCAGGTCCACGTTAAGCATTATGTATGATCGTCTTATTTTCTTGTCACTGATCTAATTGCATACACTCAATCACTGTGGTAATAATCATCAACGATTTCATCAATGAGGGACCGATAAACATTAATGTCCATGATACCGCCTGTAAATAATCGTTGACAAATAGCAGCTGCTTCGTTAATAATTTCTGGGAATTGTTTCCGGCTCGTTTTCCGCCAATTAGAATTTCTAGGCTGTCGTAGTCGGCAAGGACGTTACTGGGACATGGAGTAATAAGACCACTTCCTCGAGTAGCAATATTGCTTTCAGCTGCACCGGGGTCAGCTTTTCTTGCTTCTGCTTCTTCTTTGTCTATGTGAGGTGATGGTTGTATCCTTTGTCGAGATCTCTGCTTTCTTGGTGATATAACTGGCGTTCCAACTCATTTTTTCATTTCATGAACTTTATCAATAAAATCATCATATCCTTTTATATATTTTTTTTTTTTTACTGATTTGCGGAATATCCTTGTACTCACGAAATACCCTAGCAACCCATTCGTTTTCTGGAGTGTTATAAAACTCTGGCTTTAGAAACTGATTCCGCAGCTGATATCCCCTCGCAGCAACCTTAACAGGATCAGCCATAACTTCTATATAGCCTTGCTGAGTAAAATACCTAGTTTTTAATTCTGGTTCAGACAGATCCTCGACAATATTATGAACGACTTGAATTTCAGCAAATGTTTTGTCTGTAGACTCCGTAGCTTCTTTAATTTGTTTTGGCAATGCTCCAATAACCTCCTGTGTTGCCGTTGTAGCCTCAGCAATTTTCTCTGTTGGTTCGACAATTGGTTTAAATAACTGTGCTGCACCTTCTCTAAACTCCACCTAAGATTCCTGACGCTCTTGTAATATTTGTTTGAGAGAATTATGGACGGGGAAATATTTTATAATTGCCTCTAGTCGTTGTCGAGCTAGTTTAGCTGTGTACGATTCCATTATTGATATAATAATTATTTATTTAAGGAACACGCTGCGAAACATTCATCAGACTTGGTGTTCAGGAGATATGGATATGATTAAATTCAGAAACGTCTTTTCAAATGCGCAAGCTACCCAACACGGATTTATCACGATAGATTTACATGATCCTCGGTCACGATATCGTATAAGTCTCGAAAAAATTGTTAGTTGAGAGACACAGCAGCAGGGAGGGTGACGACCAACAGTGAGAGCCAGGTGAGTAAACGAACCCGCATAAAAATTTGAAAATACAAACGTCAAAAATAAAGTAACGAAATGAGCTAACCCTCGGTCGGTTAGAGGTTTCAGTTTGACGTTATTGACCTAGTATTTTCATGTTTCGTAAATGGACACTTCTAAACCTTGTAGGGTTCACCCTCCCTGCTGCTGACAGTCATTTTGGTGTCACCCCCTCTGATGGTGTCACCCGGTGCGGTCCGCACCCACTGCATACTCCTAGTGACTCCACTGGTACCAGTTTGACTTTCGACTCTTTAGGTATTGAGGTGTAAGCAGTTTGCGCTCGCCACATGCGCGAATATGTGTGTGAATATATATATATATAT
>JAECUM010075397.1:0-19340 GCA_016617855.1 Megalonaias nervosa | reverse complement strand
AACGTACCATCTATCCGTCCACACTGGGCAATAACACCGTGGGAGGTCATTCCCTAGTTAACGATTGCAAATCAATTAAGGAGGCTTTAATGTTTAAAGTCCCCCGTTACAGTCTTTATACCACTGATGCAACACTGCTTCTTGCGAGCTGAGACCCCAAGCGTCATCCAGATACTCGTCCAATTTTCTTCTTGACTTATTTATCGTATTGAGCTTGACTGGGATCGTTTTGACATCCATAGCAATTTTTCTTGGTCAACCCTGTAATTTTTTTCCGCCAGGTGTTTGGCAAAACAGGAAACTAAATGTTGTTCTTGTTCTGGCCATCTGGACATGACCATTACCTATTCGTCTTTGTCTTTGGGTTCTGCTTCCAAGATATCCTCCCATTCCATTTCCAAAGATTATCCACCATTCAAAGAGTGATAAGAGCCTTCCATAGCTTCTGTTAGTCTAGAATGACTTCTCTCAAACTGTTGATTTCTATCGTATTGTCGAATTCGTTATACAAGATGACGTTGACCGTCTCGAGTAGAGCTGTAGCAAACCGAATTTCCACACAAAGCTGACCAGATTTTATTGAGTGGAAATGTCCCTCGTCGCTGCCTTGGTCTGGAGTGAAATCAAAAGACCACAAAGCGTAACTTGCCGCATAATCGTCGTACGAAATACCGTGACTGGTGTTGGTCCCTAGCTGTCCGGTAGCTTCGTACAGGGACAAGTACGACCTCAAGTAATTCTTCTTCTCAAAGTCAGGTTGGAAGGGTCTGGTACACAAGGTCTTGCTATCTCGACTGACTTCAATCTTGGACACATTGTAATGCTCAGACTCGAAAGGATTGTGATCGGGGGCTGAATTGCTAACGATGCCAATGATAAAACGTTTGGGTAACTATCCTTGGAAGAGAAGATCTTCAATCTTGGATCGGAGTCCAGCGGCAATGGTGAAAATTTTCACTTCCACTCGTCGTATCGGATACTTGGCGGTCGTTCTGCTCAAAGTGTGACCGTCTGTAGAATTTCCAGTCGGATAGAGAACTTTGACTTTCAGGTACAAGTAAATGCTATTCAGATCGCTGTAATCTTCGGACTGTCCTTTGATTTCAAATTCGATGGGAGCTGAGGCCGTCAAAGAGGAGATGTGATGAAATTATACCCATTGAGATTCTTGCATCGTCATCGTAGTGGGTGGCATGGTAAACAGATGACTTGGAACATTGGCAAGACTCTCGGTGCATCATTTTTTGTCTCTGTTATTTAATAATCTAAAACGTCTAATTCTCTGATGGTTCTTCTTTTCTTGGTCCTTCCAGCTCTGTGTGTGTGAAGTCCTCTGGAGGGGTGTCTTCGTCATTCTCTCTTTCTGTCTTGTCCTTGCTCTAGCTTCAGGGAAGCAGGAATGTCTGACTAGGGAGCGTCCAGGGCATTTATAGGAGTTTCTCGTCTTTTCCAGTTCGAAGCAAGACATTTTTGCTTGCCCTCAAGAAGGCCTCTTTGGTGCTTTGCTTGTCGATGATGACATTTTGGAGGCGTTCTTTGCCTTGCGTCAAAGCGGCATTTTTCAAGGCGTGCAATCCTCGTGTCACCATCGATTTCAAAACGGGGACCACCGAACGAACTCTGATTTCAGCATATGTCATAAACCATGTCCTCGCTGTCGAGCGACTCCTCGGTACACAGGATACATGACTTACAAGTCGTTAGAGAATCGTTTTCGAAAATGGAGTTTCACTGTGATTTTCCCTTTGGAGAATGAAATATTTCGTCCCAGATATACTTTTATAGCAATGTTGACACTGTCGAAATATGACTTACTGATGGGTAAATAGTGAGCATGTACACATTCGCGATGAACGTGATAGGTGTTTCCACCTTCCTCGTCATTGGTCGTGGCAGAATGCGCTTTGAAAGGAATGACTCTCAGTAACGGTGCGGATGTGTGTCCCATCACGTTGTAGTCCACCACATCAGAGTACACAAAAATCAAATTTAATCTTTGGTTCAGTTCTACCGGGGAACGAAAAAACTTCGCAAAATTCAAGTTGTTGATGATGGGTGACCTGAGGAGTGGATTCTTGACCATCTTGAGATCTCCGCCCAAAATGTCAAACAATTCGGGACAAAATGTAATGACCAAAGCTTTGGCATCCGAAAATTTCATCAGTAGGCGACGAGCCACTTTATGGTACTCTATCGTGACACTTCGTTTCGTTTTGTCCAAGGCTTTGCCAAACAACGCATTGAATTTGGCAGCAATCGTGTCCACCAGATGTTGACCGCTAAAATAATAGCCTGCGGAAATTTTTATCAGATAGATGTACCGTGGAGTATCGGGGGACACTTCTCGTTTCATAGTGGCATCTACAGTTTCGTTTTCATTCAAGTATTGTTGCACTTGGTCGTTCAGAGCTTCGACCTCAAAAGTGTTTTGAGTTTCAGTGATGCTTTTGATATGTGTAGGGTGAATCAATTCGACCAAAGCCACATCCCAATGGGCTTCGTCATCCAGTTGGATGTCCTGAGGTAATTTGACCGTGAAACAGCACAAAATAAAGTTAAAGTAAAATTGGGTAAAGTTAAGTAAAATTGGTTATTCATAATTCCAGAGTTCTGCTGTCCAAGGGGTCACTGGAAGTCAGAGGAGTGTCTTAAAGAGGATTCTTGTTGTTTTGATGGTGACTGGTGGGAAGGTGACTGACGTTGGTCACAAGACTCCCGTTGTTACCGTTAGAGTCTTTCAGAGAAGGATTGGGGAGAAGGTAACCGATGCAACTGCTCAGTAAAATGGTCCACAATTGTTTGTCTCCTTGTTGCAAACTCAAATTGGCAATGGCAGCACCGATGACATAATACACCACAAATATCTAGCAGAAAAAGACGATTTGCGTTTTAGGCACACGTTCTCCACACCACACCCACATGGGTTGCTTTTGTAGATCTTGCAGAGAAGAACCCGGTGAAGGAGTGGTCACCGTGGTGGTTGAGGCTGTGCTGAAAGGCATGATGGTCACTTCTTTTTATAGTCTATGACTTGCGAAGCGTCGATCCAAGAGTCAAAACTCGGCGGATATCCTTTCCAATGTACTTTGACTTCTATGACACGACGTTTTCCCACTTTTCGGGTTCTTTGATCAAGATTGCTTTCGATATCGTATACGTCGTCTTCTTTTTTGGTCACGCGTTGTAACTCGGGCAAGTAGACGTTCCTTTCAACACTTCCATTTCATGTCTTCCAAATTATAGACGGCAGGATGACAGCCACTCACTCGTCCAGTGACACGAAACAATTCGGTGGTCCAGTTGGATAAGTAACCTTTGTCGAAAGTGCATTTGGTTTTGCCAATGCCCACCCAATCTCCCGTCCTCAACACTCCACCTTTCTTGGGGACAGTCAAGTCGGGGACGTACCAAATAGGCACTCAAAGACGGTCACTTCGTTGTCAGGAGTCAATTCTTGGGGGTAACAAACGATGCTTCGATGGTAAGATTGGTTGTACGCTTGGGCCAGGTGCGGTAAAACGTCGATGTACTTGAGAGTGTGTTGATGAGTAAAACATTTCCACATGCGTTCTTTCAAGGTGCGTTGAAAACGTTCCACGATGCTGGCTTTTGTTTCGGGATTCTCGGTAGTGGAAAAAATTGATTCTTTACGGAAAGCTTGGTTCATAAATTTGGTGTCTTTGTCGGTTTGCCATCGACTGTTTGAGGGCTCGCACTAACACAGTGATCGATTTGGAAGTTAATGGCACGACCCAGGCAAATTTGGAAAACACGTGGAGGACACAAAACAAATATTTGTAGCCACGATTGTAGGTGGCCAAATGAGAGACATCGGCTAAATCGGCTTGCAATTGATGATCGACGCCCTCCACTCGGGTGTGATTTCTGGAAAACTTTTGTCGAATGGGTTTGTGTAAGGTGTACGTGGCTTGTAATTGTAAGATTCGTTATACTTGAGGTAAACGGACACTTTTCAGTCGGGTTTTGGCAGCACGATCTAATTTCTGAACTCCTCCGTATACCGCGGGATGGGATGGATCGTAGTAAATGCTGGCTGAGAAATTCTTCATCGTGACTTTTTTTAATAAGTCACCCACTCTTCGCGGATGCAACTCTTTTCTTCGCGTGGTATTTTCTTGGATTGTAATGCTTTGCGTGTCCGAGCAATAGGTGTTGAGGTGGATGTCTGAACAGGGGTAATTAGTTCTTGTTTAACTTCTGTCTTCACCTTCCTTTTGCTCTTCTGAGGAAAAAGGGGTTGCCATCATCTTTTTAATCCAACCAATTCTGGATGTTGGTGGAGTTTGAAATTCTCTTCTTTTTCTGTCTTGGCCACAGGGGGTGCTGGAGGTGGTGATGGACTTTTCATCATGGTCTTAAAATCTTTCAGAGTCGGTCGAGCTGTTTCGTCTATAGCTTTCTGGTGAAAGACTTGAAGTCGTTGCAACACGTGACCGAACCGTTGAGATTTTTCCGTATCTGACAAAAATCTGCCATCCATCAACGATTGCAATTCGTGTTGTAACTGGGACATCTCGGTCAAATGAGGATTGGGAGGTAAATGCGGGGTCCGTTGTTCTTGCCACCGATGGAATTCTGTCCATCGTTTGTAAGGCACTAAATTAAGTTTTCGTCCCAAGGTAACGTCTGAGATCTTTTCACCCCAGAGGTCTCTTTAATCTTCTTGATCCTTTTTATCATGGGTAAAACAACTCCCAGGAGCCCTCCCAGCATAAGGGGTCTAATCAAGGGTAAAAATCCACCACATTGTACCAAGATCTTTTTCTTTTGACGGATACGTATTTTCTTTTGAATCATTTGGCGAAGAACGTGTAGATGTTTCGCGGAGCGTTCTTTCTGGTGTTCAGACAAAAGTATCGTTCCTTTCAAGATATTCAGACAACATTCGCTCACGGCATTGATGACGTCTTTGGAGGCTGCTTCAATAAGTTGTTTTCGCATGGGTGGAGGGGCTTTGGACATGGTGGACAAGATGTTCAAATTTTTGGCTAAACGAGGAATCAGTCCTTTCCTTTTCTTTCCATTTTTGGCAAGAGAGTGTTGGTGTGTTCTTCTTTTAAGTGACATCCTTTTGATTCAGGAGCAAAAAATAAACTGAAGTCCATTGCTTGACATGCGTACTTTTATCTTATTTTTGGGGAATGTATTTTTTGGAGAAAGTTTGATAGTCCAGACTTCTTGAGCATATGTTATACCATTCCAGCGCGATAAAAAAGGGGTGGAGGGTGTAAACGCAGGAGAAGTTTCTGGAGACACGGGTTTCCATTTTTTTCATCAAATTGGGAAGAACGGGTGTCAGATTGGGTTTGGCTGGCATCACTAGCAATGCGAAAGTGGAAGAACCTGAGGCTACTGGAGACGCGGCCACCGTCGCTGCAGGTCGTGGTTTGGGGATGTAAAGTTGCGCCCTGGCCGAAGTGCCTATCTTCCGGACAGAAGCTGCTTTCTGGGGTGTTTTGGGGGGACTTTTCTGGGGCTGTGACCTGGTTTTGACGCCTCTGCTCTTTTTCTTCTGTGTACGTTTGGGTCGGGGAGTGGGTTCTGTCTTGGGGATGATTTTGGGGGCATTGGGATCGCTTTTTAAGAGGGAGCAAATGATGACACCTCCTAGAGAACCGCTACCTTCAGGTTTCAAAATAATTTACTTTTTGGTTTGAGTGTCGATGCAGGGATCTGCCAGTTGAGTTAAGGCAACTTTGTTTCTCTCAAAAAAGCGTTTGGTTTGATGTGGAATGTGAATGATGCCTTACAGTAATTGACGTGCTGTCACCGTAAACCATCGTATGACTTCTCTGAGACTGGCTTGTAAGACACGAACACGTAGTTGTGGATTTTTTTCGCGACTGATACCGTACAAGGCACGAATCAATTTGACAGGAAGATGAGACTGAAGGGACGTCATGTTGACGATGTGTGAGACAGACCAAAAGTGCCCGATTCTTTTATAGATTTTGTTTTAAGTCGACAGGGACGTGTACACGACAGGCCCTCCGTCTTGGCACCAGTGGTGAAACAGATGGGAACGAAATCGCAAATAATCGTCGGTAGTGGGTTTTAAATCCACGAGTAAACAGGCGTGAGGGACTTGAGTGGCATCGTCGTACGCATGTGTCAGCCAAGGAGTTCCTAACTATTTGACTAACACTTGCACTTGCAATTTATCTCTAGGACTTTTAACAAGACAACTTAATAAGCATTGAGACTGATGGTGCAATGGTCTTTACTTTGTTGAAACAAATTTTCGGTGATGTAAATGACGCTGGCATTACGATGATGCCCTTTGCACGTAAACCACAGTTTAATTTCTACTTCGTCTTCCCCTAACATATCGTCGAAGATGACCAGATGAGTTTGACTGGGGTCAGACAAGATCCCGTCGTCTTCGCGAGGAATGCCTTTCACAAACACGATGGAATCGCCTTGACTTTCTCACAGGAGGCTTAAGCCGATTGCCACTCTTTGTAACACCACTCGATACGTTGAGGTGGACGATCGATCAAATGATATTTATGTTCGATCAAACGTTTGACAAATTCGGTTTTTCCTGAACAGCTCGGTCTAGCAATTAGCATGTTAAAGGGATGGTGAAGATACAGGGCCTCCCAACTAGCAACATCTAAGTTTTCGTCGATGACTTTGAAAGTGATGGAAGAGGGAGCAAAGACATCAGAGGTAGCAATAGTGAAGGGAATGTCACTTTTGAACCGAAGACAGACAGGACATGAGGTTTTATAATTTTTTCAGGACACGTTTTTTTTTTTTCAAAACAGCTTTAAAATTGAAGACGAAGGACAAAAATACATAAAAGCCAAATTTTTAAGTACATGGATAAAATACACATCAAAACGATCAAAGTGGAATATAAACAAGCCACCGTACAACAGTTTGGTGACGAAGGTGTGGTGTACTAGGGACAGTTTGGAATGTTCTTAGAGTCTCTACACTTGGCACAGTCACACAGGGGTCCTGCCGGAATGGCCTTTCGGGGATGTCCATGTCAATGATGGTCTTGTCCTGAATGGAGTTGTTTTCCTTGGTGTCGGGTTCTTCTTCTGACACTGTGGCTAACATAGGTTTAACAGTTACTTTTTCACTGAACGTTTGAATTTTTTATCACAAATCTTGGGCATAGTTTGCCGCTCCTTTTGTCCAAGCCTTGAAACCAAGACTTTTCCAGTCACGAACATCTTGCCAGTGAGGGTGTAAGTCACCAGCTACACACACATCTTCGTAACTATCTTCAGTGACTAAAAGTTGACGAATCTTTTTTTCTACAGTCTGAATACTGTCATTGACTTCCTTCCACGGCAACTGTTGTATCACTAATGATAAAGGTCGTGTCATGGTATCAATTTTTATTCCTCTTTTGGTCGGAGGTAAAAATGTACTTTTTGCACAGAACTGATCCTACTCCGTCGACGTATCCTGATAGTTTAGTCACTTGTTCACACAAAACACAACGCACAGAATTTTCATCAACAGACAAAATTTGATAGCATAAAAGATTTTGGTAATCATCTAAGTCTTCCTCTGGAATTCGTTGTAGTATGGACGCTATGTAAGAAGAATCAGTAGCAACCAAAGTCTTCTGACCCTTGGGTAGATGATCAATCTCTGACCATTGGAACGCTCTCAAATGAATCAGTCCTCTTATTGCATTCAGGTACCAGTGCTTCCAACATTGGTGACGTACCGAATGCAATTGTTCTTTGCGTTTGACTTGTATTTTGACAAACTCTCGGTAAATACGTTCTCTCGACTCCACAGGCAAACCACAAATGTTCTCTTGTAAAGTATCCATCAAGAGATTACTGAAGTCGTCCCACTAAAGGTAGGTAGTGACAGTGCGGAGACCATCGAGCATGTTCCAGGTAAGCAGAATCTTCCTGCTTCCACTCGTGAAGTGACATACCGCAACTGAAGCACTTGACTTTATTGCCTTCTCCGAAGTAGATAAATCCAGCTCTGGCTAATTCTTCGGGGGTAGGTCCTCCCAGATATTTAGGCCACTTTCCTTGGAAGGCTTGAAAACGACTTTCAAAGTAGCAATGTTCAGACATGCACACAGGGAACGAATATTCTTCTTTAACAGGCTCATTTCGACGAGGGCAAGGTGAAACCCGCAGTAGTTTGCTCAGGCATGGATGACATCCGCAGGGTTGTAGCCGCATGGTTTCACGTGGAGGATGACACTGACCATGAAAACCAGTAAAGAGTCCACGATAACGAGTGGCATCGCTTTCGCATCCGTTTGGTTTGACACGCACAGCGTCAATTTCCATGGTAGGGATTGTAGTAGTAGTAGTCATAGCAAAGTTCCCATGATGTGGTACTGAATTGCTGAGGTCACAGAGTACGGCATCCCTACAATCGCAAGGCACAGCGTCAAACTCCACTTGAGAATCACCAAACTTGAATGATGTATGTTTGCTAGGATTCATCTTTATCGCTTGGCAATGGTACTCACAATGAACTATCGGTCTTGGACGTTTTACCTTTTTATATGCTGACCAATATCGAAGTGATCGTACCGTAAAGTGAAGTGATTGGGAAGCCGCACTCGCTTCTTGTACACGATTTCATACAGTTTTTCCTAAGGTCGACTGACAGTTTGGTGTGTGGCTAAACGTAAAATCTTGCGAGGCTCGTAGGTGGCCACTTTAAAATCTTGATCCTCTCCAGACTGCAAGGTTTCTTTTAATACCCTAAAGTTCACCACTTGACTGCTGCAGTAATTGAGAGTCAATCCTTTCACTTTACACTCGGTGTGTACTTCTTCTTGTGGGTTACGGTATTCATAATTTTTGGGACCGCCACTAGCAAAACTTAGACTCTTGTCGTTGAGGTGCTCGTCCGTCCAGGCTCCTAAACGGTCTCCTTCGATGTCAGGGTGCCGGTGACCCAGGCGATCGATGTAGATGCAGCTGTCGGTGTCAAAATACATGACACGATTTCCTAACAGTTCTAAGCCTTCGTCCAATTTGAGCAGGCATGGTCTGTTAGATTTCCAAATTCGTCGGCTTGTACAAACTCCAATTCTCCTTTGTAACTGACCAGGATGAAGTCTTCACGAAAGACGTCCACGTGTTTCGTGTATATAGTTTTGTCGTGATTCATCTGGAAGTAGCGGGAAGGTTCTGTCAAATACTCCGTTTTGGGTAAACACGACCGTTGTGCCATTTTTCCCCACAAGCAATTCAAAGTAGTAGTAGTGAAAAACAATCATTCTGGCTCAGAGACCATATCCCCATGTTCCAGAGACTCCTATTAAGTACGATTTCCCTTATCTAGAGACTCCATCCATCCCTCTCCCAACAACTATACTTGATGAAAACAAGGATTCTGGCTCAGAGACATATCCCTGTACCAGAGACCTCCATTTCTCTGTACAAGTACATATTCCATGTACCAGAGACCTCCACCTATCAGGACAGACAATTTTTTACGTGTGAGGTTTTAGATGTCAGGTTATTTCATACCTCATCACTGATTATCAGCGTGTCAACTGTTGAAATTAGAAATATTTCATCATCATGATAATAGAGACTAAACTTTATTCTACCGCTTACACAACGACGAGACTCAAATAAATCTTTCATTTGTAGTTTATTAAAAGGATATTTTTTTTATCAATAAAATATACCTTTGACCGATCAAGATCAATGGCAAGTTTAGTATATTTTTGTTGACTGATCGGATCATGAAAGTTATTAAATCCTTCTGACAATTTCTGGCTCAGTTTTTCAAGATAATTAAAATACTCGCTGTTACCAGATCTGATAAGTGGAAGTTTTAGCTTGTCACGAGCAACACTGTTGCCTCTGAAACATATTCCTGATGTTTCATTGTTAATTTTAACTGTCATCTGTTTACCGTCTATCGTTAGATATTTGATCTTGCTATTGTTGCTATGTGTCACTGTCAAATTTTCAAACATTATTTTTATTGTTCACACAAAATTTCATACCCTAGTCGTAATGACTTAGTCATTAAATATAATGTCAAGTATAGATTTATCGTCGGATGAAAAGATAATATCAAGTATAGATTTATCATCACAACGATATCGAAGTGCAAACGTATCTATTCCGCTTTCACAATAACGTTTGTCATCGAAATTACTTAATCCACGTTTGATAATAACATCTGTTTCAAGTTTATGGTGATTTGTTCGAATAGCCATTGCTCTTATAAAACTAACACCGCCGTCAAGTGCATACTTGTAATCATCAAACCTAATATATTTTTTTAACAAAATCGCGAGGTAAACCTTTTACTTTTTTGTTATTTCATTATTGTCTAGCAACACGGCGTACATTTTGCTTCGCAATCCGATAACGTATTTGATAATGTGCGAATTCATTTCAGCCTTATACTTACCAATAACCTTTTTATTTGTATCATCATGAAATTTACTATCGCGAGGATGATCGGAAAGATCAAACAGATGTCGGTTATCAAAAATATCTTGATATACATCCTCAGTCTCTATTTCATAAACAAGGGAGTCAGTATCGGTAAACAATAGTTTACTTGACGGCCACTGCTTCTTAACAAAATTATAATGAAAATCGTACATGAGCCACTTCGACAAATCAAGTACAGAAGCTCCAACATAAATCAGTTTATTTAGTTTCAAATTTGTTTTTCTTCATTGTATTGCGACAAGATTTTCATTAAAAATTTTCATGCTAACAAAATCATCGTTTGACACAAGTTTGTTTTGGCGGTTGATATCATTAACCAGCTCGATGTTTACTCGTTTTCTAATATTTCCAATTGTCTTACCAAAGAAGGGGTTGTTCATAAGCTTAAAGATGTTTTTTAGGAATCGGTTTTCGCTACAGTTCTCCTCGAAGTGTTTGAGTTAATATAACCTCTCATCCACGGCGACTGATTAAATTTTAACACGCGATGAACTTTCCTCAACACAAGGCCAGCATCTACGGCTTGTTTTAAGACTTTATAATGCAAAACATAACTTCGCTTATCAAGTGAATTTGGGACTAGTTTTTTTACCATAGAATTTTGTTTTTGTGATGGTATTGCTTGTTGCACTTGAGATAACAAACTATAATTGATTATCAGTGATTCCGCACAAATCGTTATGTAAATTGTGTAGCGAAGTAGGATAATCGAGGTCAACTTCAGCAAAATATGAAACATCGTCAGGTATCTTTTTCTTGTTTCCGCCAGAAATTGGTCAGGTGTAATCCAACGAAATCCACCAAACGGCATTGGTTCTGACATTGCATAATCGGATAAATTATTTGCGTCTAGATAAATGATGTACTTTGATGGAAGCTCAGGATTGTACTCTTTCATATATTTATTGTTTGCTTCCGAATACGTTTTTGTTATCACGCTAATACCGCCACGGCTACCTTTTTCGCTAAAGTTAAACATGTCAACATCTGTTAGTAATTCTAACTCTACCTTGCTAAACTTAACAAAGCATCCCAAGATAACGCAGGAGCAGAGTAATACCTAACCCAGGAGCAGAGTAATACCAACACGGATCTAATCCATAATTATTATAACTCACTTTTCGAAAGTTTTCAAATACATCCGCCAGCAATAACACATCAGTTTTCAAATACATATTATGAAAATCGCCAAACTTCTTGCAATCGAATTCTTTCCAAATATCTTTTGCGTATTTATACTCGTAATCAGTTATATTTTCATTTTTTAGCTGTGAATAAAATTTATCTTTGTCAGGTAGAGACGTTTCATCAGATTTACTCCAATCATCGAGGTAATCGTATGGAAATACTCCTTTTTTTGTTAACAAGTTTGCTTGATTACCAAAACAATCTTGTAAGTTATAAACTCAATACCAGCTCTTACAGCATTTTTTACAAGATCTTCTAACGATACTAATGCAAACTGCAAGCTGGCGATGAAACGCAACCTACCTAAAGTAACTGACATATACTTTTCAAAATTATTTGGGATACACTTGATTACATTATCGAGTTTTAAACGAGACATTATTTCAGGATCACCAAAAGCTTCTACAATAATATGACTGTCATATCCTCCGAAATTGTGAAGAACAACTGGAATAAAATCTGGAGCATGAAACTTTAAATTACACTTATCGTGAGCCGCTCCACGATATTGCCCGGTCAAATGACAACGATCACGAATTTTTTTATTACCAGTCGAGTCAAAGGCTTTTTCACAAATATGACACAATTCTGCTTGCTCGTGATCAGATTATTCTTGAGGTGTCAGTTTTATCATTGGAACGATTCTTCTGAAACGTTTAAATACATCATCATCTTCACTAATCAACTGCTTGAGAAGCCAAATAGCTGGATCCTTACAGCGATATAATTTAATTGGTTTGGATAAACTCGGATCAATACAACAAACTATCATGGAACATGATTTTGAATTTTTCTTGTGCTCGATTGGTTAGGATTATTTTCTGCGCCAAGCACAGGCTGAAGTAAACACTCGAAGTCGGCGTATTCAACGAAAGGAATTTTTAGTTTATGATTATGATTAACATACCGAACAATTTTTTATCCTCGCCTGGCATTGTTATTCGTTGTACATTATTACAGTACTATAGATGATTTCGTAAGTTTTCGTTGTCAAAGCAACCGTGCAAACAACGATAACAGAAGTACTTCTTATTTTTATATTTGTGATACTGTTTACCAACGAGTCCGCTGAAGTTTTGATCCATACGTAATGATTCTTATAAAACAATAAGTTACTGTCGATTGCGAGGCTTTTTCTGAAATATATCTTGGATAAACGTTTTCATGCTCGTCAAGATCAAATACGTTAACTGAAATATTATTTTGTTTTTCAAACTTCGGTATCTGATTTTCAGCAACTGGGAAGTTAATACCAGTAAAATTTAATTTTGATACGTGAGCAAAATATTTGTCAACTCGATCAGCATTTTTCTGCTGGAAACATCGCAGAAAGAATATCCCACTGGAAGCATTTACTCTCAAAGTTTTTTACGTTGATACAGCATTTTTTATTTTTTATTTTTTGTGGCAGGTCAATATACCCAGCGCTATTAGCGCCGCTACCGCGTAATACGTTATATTTCATTGTGTGAAATAAAATTTCAGTAATCATCTCAAACTTCCTACCAGAACCTGATTCGGTAAATTCTTCTTTTTCCAAATTTCCTGGTGTATTTCATCAGCTGACAATGAAAGATTAGTTCCAAACAAAACGCGTTTCGATTTTGCGTTAATAAAAGGGTCTGCAATTTCCTCGTCAGTCGACTCTTCTGTCACAAGTAGCTCTGAGAATAAACCTGATACTGTACTAGGATTTTCAAACCCTTATGTTTTTCAAGTTCATGTTTTATAGTTGGTTCTAACAAATGATGAAGATTCGTTGCGGTGAAATTTACTAAAACGATTTGTTTATCAGACTGATAGCTGTTGTCAAATCCCGCGAAAGCAGTAGCTATTTTTGTAGGTTCTCCGATAAGGCTCTGTTTCGCTATATCTCGCAATTTTAGCATTGTTAGATAATGTACTTATCAAATCTCTAATTGAACGTTCAAATTATAGCGCACTGCACTATACACCTGTCAATCAAATCCAGCAAAAGCGGTAGGTATTTTTGTAGATTCTCCGATAAGGCTCTGTTTTGCTGCTTCAGGAAATCTCAGCATTGTTTTATACTATAGTAATTGATTGTTCAAACAGGTATTCTATTTATAGCTCACCGGTCGAAGGGCTAGTCAAACAATCAATTAGAGATATAAATTGATTGTAGTATAATGGCACAGAATCTGATGAGCGAGCAAGAGGACTATTATGTTCACCCCAAGTACAACATGTACGCGGGAAATATGTTAGGGTTGGTGATACACGTCAAATACGGACAACCGATTGATAAAGCAACACCAGCGGGTTATAAGATCAGCGTTAAAGGTGATAATGCTGAGCAAGTCGAAATACTAAAGAAAGATTTTATTTATACGTTATTTTGTGATGAAATTCCAGAAGGGCAGCGAGTATATCATTTCAACGGTGTGGTTACTGATGATAACATGGAAAATCTTGCTTTGCAGGATGAGTTTCAGCCTCATTCGGTATTTAATCTTTACGAGGCATCTGACAAAGGAATTATTCGAAATATCCAAACAAAAAAAAGTGCTAGGAAAAATAAATAACAGTGGCTATCTTAAAATAAGTGTCAGAGGAACACGAACAGATAAAGTTAATTATTATAGCCATAGATTTGTTTATGAAACGTTTAACGGACCTATACCCGATGGTTTAGCAATAGACCACGTCAACCGCATCAAAACCAACAATCATTTAATAAACCTCGAACTTGTTACTCAACAAGAAATTATTAGACGAGGACGAGGTGGTGGTATTAATTTTAATAATCCTTCGTGACCTATCATTGCAGTAAAAACTGAAACAGATCAGGAGCTATAATTTTCTTCAATATCAGCTGCGGCAAGATATTTTGATATTAGTCCTAGTTCAATAAAATTTGTTGCAGATAACAAGGTCAGCTTTTTCTAAAAATTGCATATCTAATATCGTCTTCCGATACAACTTATTGTAATATTTCCGAAAGCTCGTCTCGGCTGATGCAGCTGTGGCACCACAACATGATGGATTCTCTATCATATATTACACGAACTTTTTTTATTATCGTATAATTGCTTTCTTTCCGAATCTGTCAATAAAATTTTATCGTTTCTTTTAGAGCACCAATGCCATATATCTTTGCCTGATCGATATATCTTATTTTGTCCATCTTTATATTATTTAAAGTTACATAAAACTATATAATGAGTCTCTTAGAAAAACTAACTTATATCTATGATACATTAAATGCTAACGTTGACGAAAGTAGTTGCGAAGATGATGTCATCAAAACTGATGTCGACGTCAACGTCAACGTCAACGACGAAGTCGTCGATGTCGATGTCGATGTCGATGTCGAAGACGAAGTCGCTGCAACGACGTCGTGGGACAAAAAAATTATGGAAGACCAACAGCTTGTAATTTTCCACGATGCGTTTAAACTCGTAATCGGTTTTCAAACGGTGATCGTACTCGTGTTCCCACATTTCCACCACTTGGTATCCTTGCTGTTCTAACTTCAAGCGCCGCTGACAAGTGGCCTCGTACATGTCTTCCATGGTACGTTGTAAAAACTGACTTTGGGTGTACCGTTGAGTGTAGCAGATGGGACATCCGTGAAGTAAGCAACCGTTAAACTTGTACACGATATTGAGGTTTTCTAAGTGCCAGCCATCCACCGAATACATTCCGATGGTCTTTTCGCCTCCTCCGTTTCGGGCATGTTGGATCCATTTGTCTTCCTTGTCAAACAAGTAATGTAGCAACGTAGGGCTTTGACCGAGTATTTACGTTTGACAAAATTAGTCGTTTGAGGGCTTATGACAGCCAGGGTCTAGGCATGAATCGTTTGCAGTACACTAAGGAACACGCTTTGGCAATGGTGCATGCTTTTTTCAAAGGATCGATCCCTCCGTGTTCCTTAAAGAATTCTAGAAATTTTCCACAGCAAAGCAGTAAAATGTCCACGTCGGAACGACAATACTTTAACATTTCTGCCTGAAAGTCGAAAGGAGTGAGTGTGGTACCAAGCGTAGAAAGCTTCTCGTTGTTCGGTGCGCATGTTGTCGGGGTAGTAGTAGTGAGCGTCAAGCAAAGAGAGTAGAACGGCATGTAGAAAGGCTTCGGTATTGAAAAAGTGTGGAAAATATCCTTTGGCCATTTCTGTCATTCCAAATGTTTCAGGAATTCGACTCAAAGGGATGGCCAAGTAGCTCATCGAATCTTTAAACTGCACTTGCCCCACTTGCACAGAAATGAATTTGGCTCCGTTCAGAGTCATTTTAAGACGTTCGGTGCTTTTTCCGTATAGTATTTGAGAAGAAACTGTCCAACGTATCCCGAGAAGTTGTGATCTATCACCTTGGCATAGCGATGGCATTCTCCGTAACGTTCGATGTCCTCTTGACTCCACGTTTCGTCGATAGGGTCTAAGATCCATTGGGCAAAACTGGCCAACGTGTTCGGTCCCCGAAAGACTTTTTCACGTCATCCAGGAATCTTGCTACAGTGAGGGCAATGACAAAAGTTCGGTTCTTGGATGCACTTCTCGCATGCTCGATGAGCCACGCAGAAATTAGGAATTTGAATGCCGGTCTCTTGCATGCATTCAAAATCGAAACAGATGAAATTACCTTTCTTCTTGTGGTCATCTTCTTTCTCTTCCTGTTGGGGTTGGTATTTTCCAAGTCCACGATTTGGTGACAAATGTGACATCGTTTCTTTCCAGGACATATGTGTGCCTTGGCGTTATTGCTACGTATAACTTGTCCACAAGTAGGACACAATCTCAGGAGTTGACAAGCACTTTTCTGCTGTGAACCTTGCATCTTCAGATGTTGTTGGTAACAGGTTGGGGTGACAAAAGTTCGCCGACAGGTTGGGCAATGCACTAGTTAATGTCCTTTGCCAAGTCAGGGTTTAGAGGCCAAACATCCCTCACATTTTGATTAACAATGCTTGTGTTGCTCTCGATTGTTATACCCACAATCACATTTCTCACAATAATAACTGTATCCCAAGAATCCGGTGATACTGATAATGGTATCAAAATATTCATCGTGATGAAGCCATTCTGATTACAACACAAACACTTTCTCATTCACATCCTTTACCTCAGACAATAAATATCAGCAACACCAACATTAAATTCACAGTCAGTACGAAACCTAGGTGTTACTCTCGACAGTACTCTCTCATTGCACCAACATGTCATGAACATATGCAAGGCTGCATATCTTAAGCTGAGACGCATCAGCTCCATTCGCAAGTATCTTTCAGCTGATGCCACTAAAACACTTGTGTGTTCCTTAGTACTTTCAAGACTGGACTATTTTAACTCAATTCTGTCTGGTTCGTCTCAATATCTACTCCAGAAACTTCAAAAAGTTCAAAACACAGCTTCTCGGATCATCCTTAGAGTACCACGATCAGAGTACGCCTCTCCCCTGCTCTGTACCCTACACTGGCTATCCATTCGATCCAGAATTAAACACAAAATTTGTTCTCTGTGCTACGTTTCACTGACGGGCTCCAGTCCAACATACCTATCCGACCTCACCCATGTGTACACACCAGCAAGATACATACGTTCCTCTTCTGACACTCGTATTCTCATTATTCCCACTATGAAAATGAAATCATATGGACAACGTTCTTTTGCATACCAGGGCCGAGCAACGTGGAACGAATTGCCCACTGAACTTAGACACAAAGACACAGTAATCTCATTCAAGAGCGCTCTTAAAACCAACCTATTTCAACTGCAAGAACAGACTTAAAGACCTAATAATGTTTCCTTACCTTAAATATTTACAGCATGTTTTCTGTTTTCTAATTTCATTATGTTTGTGTTTATTTTTGTAATCATATCATTATATATGTTTTTTAAGTGTTGTCAAATGTTGTAAAGCGCTTAGAGCTTCTAAAGATTAGGCTCTATACAAAGTCCTCATTATTATTATTATGATAGACGTGAATGTATTTTCCGTCTTTGAAATTGTTGCCTCGAAACAAGAGTGGTCCGCACACTTCTTGAGGGTGTACTTTCAAAGTGTAGCGCGGAGGTAAGACATCTTGCAATTTTTGCATTTCAGGAATGCCACAGGGTGTATCTTTGGATATCCCCGTTTGCTGTAGAAGGAGTTCTGCTTCTCTTTGTTGTTTCGCTAGGTTCGATTTTCAAACGTTGTCCCAGGCTCTTTTCCATTCTGCCGTGTTGTTTTTGTGAGCATACATTCGTCCCACCACGATGGCCCTGGCTAAACACATCTGGTCTTGAGGGTTGTTAATTCGGACAATGCTGCGCTTGATGATGCGAAGGTTGTCCACCAATGACACTTTTCTGCGTTGTCCGGTCCCTTTGGGAAGAGAAACGTGGGTCATGTGCAGTGTCGCTTTTCCATCGATGATGTGAAACTTGTCGTTGGGTTGCTGCACGTGTTGAATCTTGTCGATGACTTTGGAAGGTGTCAGTTCTGCTGCTAAACTCGATCCAGACGGGGGACGTCAAACTGTCGTGATAAATGGAAGGTGTCAAGCGACCGTCTTCTTTGGCTTCGCTTTTGTCGTTTCAGTGTGGTTAACAAAGAATCCCACACATCGGCGATGAACTCTTCTGATTTCTCCTGCGGTAGGTCTGACTTAAAATCTTGAAACTTCACCGTGTTCGTGTAGGCTGTGGTTCTAAATTTTCTAGAGGAACGTTTATCCGTCTCTCGAATGCGGTAGTAGTTTTGAGGTGTTACTGGTGGTGGACTTTGATTTGACGTAGACTCTCAAGGTTTGTATTCTGGTTCAGTCATGTCATCTTCGAAATCGCTGGCATGGATTTGAGCCAAGACTTCAGCTGCTGTAGGAGGCGATAGGTCACGTCTCTGCCTCTTACTTCCTTCTCCTTTCTTCCCGAAATGGTGCGTTCATTTCATCTTCATTGCAAAAGGCCAAATGGGTACATTTTAAACGCCATGGACCCCCATATATCAATGTAAGGTCAGTGTCTTTCCTATATAAAGGGTCAGTGTCTTTCCTCAAAGTATTCATTTCACTCTCAAGCCTACCAGAAAGATGGAAGAGCCAACACAGATCGAACTTCTGATCAGAGCTTTGCGAGGTGTCATACGAAGGTTTTCTTCAGAAACGCAGACGGACAACTTCCCCTCCTTTCGAGATAAAAGTCAAGATACTTGCTATATCTGTCAGAAGAAAGGGCACTGGTCTTCAGAATGTCCGCAGTGTGAAAGCAAGACAGGTGTCAGAAGAGACAAAGGTCAAGATACCTGTTATCATTGTCAAGAGAAAGGACATTGGTCTTCAGACTGTCCTAAGAAACAAAAAGAGCAGGAGGAAGAGAGGGTTTCCGAACAGGAAGAAGAGGTAACCTCCAAAAAGGAAGAACCCAGACACGTACAGAAAGAGAAGAAAAGAAGACGAGAAGAAAGCGAGGAAAAAGAGGATAAACCTGTGACAGTGAAGAAATTAAAAAAAACGGAGAGAGTGAAAAGAAGTTTATGAACTTTTTAAAGTGATATGTTGTGAATCTGGATTTTGAATTTGTACCAGAGAATATACCAGAAAGAAAAACGTAAGCGTCACTTGGTGTTGATTTTTATAATAAGGACCAACACTCACGCACTCACACACGTACATCATGGAGAAAAAGGGGGATTTGAGTTTTATTTGATTTTGGCAAACATTGAGTAGTCTCTTTTCGAGATAGATGGGTGGCCC
>JAECUM010075383.1:0-10440 GCA_016617855.1 Megalonaias nervosa | reverse complement strand
GAGTGACAGGTGTAAAGTGAACTTGTTTGCATTTGCATCATGCACAGTGTAGAGAATGTTGGCATATCTCTTTGTTATGTTCATGTACTGTGGCTAAAATTTCTTTGGATATTGTACTTGTGGAAACTGTATATGATCTAAGCACACTGCTAACAAAAATGACTGCTCCCATGTGCTTAAAAATCAGCCTGAATTTGTCTAAAGTACACCATCTTTAGTAGCTATTAAAATAGGGAAAATGAATTTTGACAGATTAGACAATACCAGTTTCTGAAAATACAATGAATAAATTACCAAATACATGTATATAAAATGTAAAAATTGTATTGTCTCCTTTTTATTTACAATTTACCTCTTAAGTCCAGGAAGTGAAGATAACCAACGGAAATAGCAGTTTTCTTTATAGATACACATCTGAAGTAATGCCAAGCTGTATACACTACAACTCCTACTACACCAATCAATCATACACCAAAATTTAGGAAATGAAAGGTTCTTTTAACAATAACTAAGATGCACAAGGTCTTTTTTTAAACAGCCAGTATAACCACTGAGGAAAACTAGGGAAATTATTTTTCTTTAAAAATCTAACCCAATGCAAAATACAAAACTGTTGAGCGCCACCAGATTTTTCCATGCTGTTATTAACATACTCTTATATACAAAGTTTTGTCCATGTTTTATTATTGATATCAGCTTATATACAATGTTTAGTAAAATATGGACAGAAATACAATCTCCAGAGTGGTAACAAGCTCAGCAAATCAGATGACAAATTATGTCATTCATATGGGCAGTTGTCACTCATGATCAAACTTGTGCAAGAACTTGATATAAGCTTGTAACCAAGATTGATCAAATCTGATCAGAAACTCAGATGCTAGAATGTCTCCATATTATACAGAGCCAATATATATTGCTAAGTCAGACATGACCTGACTTTATCTATAAATGTTGGTAAACAAATTTTGTAAAAAGTCACTGTAATTGCAAATTTTGTGTTGACCTCTGACCTACTCCCTGGAACCATGGGTGGGTGGGTAATGATGCTCCTCTTGCATGTGATTAGCTTATCTACCAAATTTTATGAACCCCAACCTTGCAATTTAGTAAGTGATTGAGTTATACAGGGACAGGAAGATGGACTAATGGAGAGTGTCACAATATAAGCAAAGGGATGCAGATTGATAGTGTATACATGTACGTGTCATTAGCTTAAAAGCAATTAAATAGGACAAACTTCTTTGATTGTTAGTATTACCTGGCTATCAAGAGTCTGATGCATCAGTCCCATGCTATCTGACTTCTGAGATATTGGTGAGATTGGAGGGGACACTGGGTAGGATGTTATGCCAGCCTGTAATGCAGAAGAAAATTAATAATCAGTAAGTACCAAAGTTTATTTATTACTTTTCCCTGTCTCAATAACCAATGCAATGCAGTAATGACAATTATTAATTTTCCTACACATTTTGTCCAGAAAATGAATACAGTACAATGCCAGTCAGAAGTGGTCTAGGTATGCAAGATGTTTCAGTGCTCCTTTATTTACAAAATAAAGAATTTTGCTTCCATTTATGGCATTTTACTATTTTGCTTGGCAAAACTATGACAGTCTGTTCAGTATGTAGTGCCAATTGTAATAAGTCTTGCTAGAAACTTGTCTACAACCGTGACTCAATTCTAATATTGATATCACTTCATAACATAAAGATTGTCCCTGAGAACAGAATGTACCACTGAAATACTATACATCTATGCATATTATCTTACCTTTGAAAATCTGATAGATAATCCATATTTACCTTTAATAACACCTGAAGTAACACAATAACTCCAAATATGGCAATAATTCCCCTAATGAAGCCAGATCACTTAGATTGGTTTGGGAATTTGAAGTGTGGAATATCATTATTTATACTCTGATTATAGGCATGATGTCTGAACCAACTATCAATGGAAAATATGTCACTGAAAAAATACTGGACACTAAAAGTACTTGTGAAACAAGTGTCAGAGATGCTGACCACTTTATCAGAAATAAATGTAATCCCAGTTTACTTTACTGGAAAAAGGATAACAAAAGTAATAATTGATATCACACAAGTTAATCTCCTTTAGTGAGAATAGGACTAATTGTACATAACTGCTTTGTCTGCCTTTCTAAGCTCTCCAGCAGTAAAGATCAAAGAAGCCTGCAATCACATGTCAACTTGCTGTAACACACAGAACACCACTGATTTTAGAGGTATCAAAGTGATTCAATAATTAATTCCATCAATTGTCTAAGATGAATGACTGTTTTTTCATCACTACCTTTAATAAGCTCCCAGCTTGCTTTGTTTAGGAAACAGTTGAATTGTGAGTTGTAGAGCATGATGGCTGTTCTTATTGCCGCCTACCAGCAACACCTTCAGTTATGCCAGATGATAATTAGCATAATCAAAGCAGTTTTGAATATATGGTATCTAGAAAAATGGAGGGTTATTTACACAGTATATATTAACATAATTGTTTTATTGGAATGCATCAATTCACTAGATTTGATCATTAATACTAGATAATTATTTTTAATGCAGTGGTCAAATATTTAAAAAAAATAAACAAGTATAATTGCATATTTGCCCTGTACATGGCTAAAAGTTCTGAGTCTTACTCAACACACCTACACACAGTCTTACTCAACACACCTACACACAATGCAAATGTTGGGTTTTATAGGGTTTAACGTCATTTTGTGGAGGAAGATTCGAGGAGAAGAACCACAGACCCACGGGAAGCTACTGGCAAGCTTTATTACATACCACATAGGTTTTGTCAAGACTGGAAGAACACAGCCAGACTGAGGTGAGATGTGACAGTGATCTGTAAGGCAAGTACCTTAGACCACTCAGCCACCTGGGATGCTGATAACGCAAACAAGTCAAATCTCATATCTGAGAGGTATTCAATGATCTATTTGGTAGAGTGGGTGCACAAGGAGTTTATTTCAAAATTCCATTCCTAAACAACTTGTAAATAGTATCATAAATACAGGAAAGACATGAAGGCTGGGTAACCTTACTACCAACAGTAAGGGTCAGCTATGTGTCATTTTCAATATCAAATCATTTTTATGCTGTTTTCCTTGTAAGACCTTTGACATAATTTCAGATTTAACACAAAGATACTGACAATATGAAAATATGTTGAGCTATTTTAGGAAGGTTAACATATATAGCTGAATTTCTTAATCCTGTTATAGATTCAAACAAAACTATGGCACAAATCATCTCTTAATGGACAAGGGTTATATAAACATTTCAAAAGATGTATATCCAATAACATTTTTTGATAATATAATTTAAGGGCAATCGCAGCTATTAACTGATTCAAATAAATACTTCACTGAAATCAGGACTGATTTAGCCTGAGAATGTGATGTTGATACCCTCTCACTTGTGTTCCAGATGAACTAGAGCTATTAGCAATGGCTGCAATGCACGAAAGTCCACTTAGTACTTTTTGCTCCACATGGACTTAAACTGAGGAACTTGCACTGGGAAACCGAAGGGTTAGAGGGGCATTCAGGGGCCACAAAACTTTCAAGGTCTAATAAATACAAGCAACATTCCAGTTAAAGATATGATCCAACTGACAAGGGCCAGATCTCTATCCAACCAAAATGGAGTAGATGAGACAAAGCCCATAAAACACATGTAAGTCTATGAAATAATTTCACATCAGACAACATCATAATGGTTCTGAGATGATTAAAAGCAACATTCCATGTAAAGATATGTAATTATTCAAAAGGTCATAACTCTATCCAAAATGGAGTACAGTAGACAAAACTCATGAAAAGACACATCTTGGTTTAAGAAACAATGTTCTTACCAAATTTCACTGTAATATGTTGTATAGTGTGCAAGCTATGCTGACCACAAGCAACATCCCAAGTTTACATGTGATGACAAGAATAGACTCATTTCACATTATTTCCCTCTGTATGACTCCACTTTTCACAAGATAATGCATGGTTTCAATGTTAGGGGTTATCATCCCAACAAATTCCAAATAACAAATGAACTAATGACTGAATGAATAAATGAATTAATGTATGAAAAGAATGAAAGAAGAATGGATTATTAATAAATGATTCATTAAAAAAACAATTACATGGTTGAATAACAATAAATTTAAAATCAATAGAGAAATTTACAAATATGACGTGATCAATATGAGGTCAATTAAAGAGAAATTTACAAATATGTGATCAATACGTGGTCAATTAAAGAGAAATTTAATGTCAGAGCTGCAACTTTACAATGATAAAATCTTAATCACTTTCAGAATTGATTCTTTCTTAGTTCAGTTATGTAGTTTCAGAAAGACTAAGTAGCCTATTTTATCCATGTGGTTTTAATAAAAAAAATTTTATCAACATCTTTGTTAATTTGATGACTCCTTGTAAACAAAACAGTTACTATCTTTATAAGCACTCATATTTCATGAAGACCTCACACCTTTACAATGCTGATTTTCAGTCAAGCATCCATAATTCTTTACTGTGCACTAAGTGTTGAAAAGAACACTTCACAGTGCACTCAAGCATCCATCCAAACATTTCACAGTACACTCAAGCATCCAGAACACTTCAGAGTTCACTCACACATCCAGAAGAACACTTCACATTTCACTCAAGCATCCAGAAGAACACTTCACATTTCACTCAAGCATCCAGAAGAACACTTAACAGTTCACTCAAGCACCCAAATGAACACTTCATTTCACTCAAGCATCCATAAGAACACTTCAGAGTTCACTCAAGCATCCAGAAGAACACTTCACAATCCACTCAAGCACCCATAGGAAATGCTTCACAGTTCAAGAAAGAAATTTTCAATCTTTGCATACACAAAAACTATAGATTAAAAAAATTATATTAATTTATTGAGCCAATTTATCACCTACAAGACTGTATGATGTTCCAACTTTTCACAGGAATTTTTGTCAGTGACTACCTTCACAAAATGTAATATTATTCACGAGTTGGTAAACATGTAATTTTTTTATTTCATAAATTATTAAATGTATATAATAACAGCTGACAACAATGCAGAGCATGATTGCTCTTTATTAACTATTTCTCAGTGGACTTGGATTGCTTTGCCAGGTTAGCCCCCTCAAGAGAAACCCTGCAAGTTCTGGGATTTGCCATCACTTGAATGACCTTATAAGGCATGTGCAGAGAGAACATGAAATAGGTCTGTTTGTTCAACATGGGCCATAACTATGTCCAAATTGGAATGGACAAGACTAAACCCATAAAAAATACATGTGTGTATATGAAACAATGTACATCATGACTGGTTCCTGAGCTATGCTGGCCACAAGGATCTGCTGTAGTAGAGACATAAAATCGATTGAAAATGGGCAAAATCTCCATCAAAGTGAACCTGAAAGATGAAACCTTTAAAAGGCACATGCTTCACCATCCTGAGGTGGTGTCCTAACAAAAGGTAATGAACTGACAATAAAGGTATTAAGGTTGATCCTGGCACCATCTCTTGGTGTGTTTGTCAACCTCAATTTCTCTGTTACCATTTCAATACACTGTTTAAGTGGATGAAGAAGTAAAATAAAGCAGAAGTAAATAAAAAGATGCAGAATGCTAATTAGACAGATAATATACGTGTGTTATTTTACCATTTAGGTCAGGGCTGTTCCAGTAAAACATATATCCCCCTGAGGATGGCACTTCAAAAAAACTTCTGTAGGCAGTTGTTTCAAACTATTTTCATTCTGTCAGTGGAAGGCTGATTAGGAAAATCACATCTGTTGTGGGTTGTTAACAAAATGAGAAATTGCCAGTGAGGTTGTCAGAAAACAAAAATGAATATATATTTAAAATCGCATCTAACCCCCTCCTAGCGGTCTAATGTGAATAAAACATTGGGTCAGAAAATGATGCCAGTACACGCGAGCACTGAGGTTTGTTACAAATAAATTGGGAGCCTAACCTGTAATGTTATATTATTACAGGTTAGGCTCCCAATTTTATTTGTAACAAACCCCTGTGGTCAGATACTTGTCCGGACGTCAAAATCGGCGAACAATTATTGCATTTTCTCCAATATGTCACAAACTGAACGAAGTGTGTCGTGCTGTTTTGAAAATTGAACTATTCTCGATTACGACTGCCTTAAGTTGGAAATTAGCAGGGTTGGAACTACCGAGGGGTGCGGACTCGTGTCTTCCCTTGTGTTATATTATTACAGGTTAGGCTCCCAATTTTATTTGTAACAAACCCCTGTGCACGCGAGTGCACCTAATTTGTACGAATTCGCGTACTTTTAAAACGGTGATACGCATTCCGCAAATTATGTCAACGTCGCGAATATAAAACGTGCTTTACGCAGTATGCAATTTTTATTCAACTTTTAACTTTAAAAGTGCATTTCGCGACATAATTCGCGCTTCCAGTAGCAATATCGCAGCGTTTGATGCGACATCCAGATTCAGGAAAGCAAACGTTAAAATAGCTGGATACTTTGGTTCGACATCAATGGCTGTTAAACTAAATTTGATTGGTTGATTGGGCCCTAGAACAGGCATTTTATGGAGTTTTAACCTTACTTTCATCAGGGAAGTTTTACAAATGCGTGTTTCAAATAAGGGCCACACGGGAAACCAAAATGGCTGAAGCACAACAGGTTTGTCATCAGGCGACGTTTTCAGTCGGCAAATACTGGCTGGTGATAGCTATGATGACAATGAATTTCATGTATATCAATCTGTTGGACATTGGGAAAATGTCACTGGAAATACCAGTGTGTGATTTTGAGCCCAAAATTGATGTTGAGTGCGAGTCCGATGTACGCGTTGGATGGACAGGATGCCGGTTATTTATTCAAGATACCCATGTCTGAACAAGCAGACTATGGGAATGTTGGACTTAAAACCCTAATACAGCATTATGGAAGAGAAAAAAATCCGGCATAAGAGGCAGCAAAGCACTGATTCAAGGAAGTGAATCTTTGGCAGAGTTCATGCTAGTGAAAACTTTTCTTTTTGGAACAGAGATATCAAAGAGACCCATGGGGCCATACCTGTGAGATGCTGAAAATTGCACAACCATAAAAAACAGTAACTTGTTCAAGCTAGTTATGCATATGCATTTCAGACAGCAGACAATGAAAGGGAGTTCTCAGCACAGAATATTATTCGTACACAGAGGAGGAGGATCATATTAAATTCAGAAACAATCAACAGATTAATGCTCATAGGGATCATCTGAGAATCCCCATACAACATAATTAAGTGTGTGTAGATCTCTAGTTGGCAGAACCAATATGGCAACAAAACAATAAAGAGACTAACTTTCATATCATGCAGATGTATTACCAAATGAAGTACATGCTCTCTATGTGCAAAAATTGAATGACATTAAACATAAGAAACTCACTGAAATGTGTAAACTCAAAGCAAGATGGATAAAATTTGTCCTGTGTGTGTGTGGTTATTCCTATGTATATTTTGAGGATGTTGATATTTTCTGCAGACCTTTTGGCACTTAGTTCCAAGCCATCATTTGGTATCTGTATTACAAATTGGATTACTATTATCTAGTACACAACATTTTGAAGCAGTGTCATTAACTAATGATGAAATTGATGAAAAAATACTTGATGTCATTCTGATATATGGATTCTTTAGTACACTACTAATCTGTTCATCCTGATTCTTTTTTACCATCTCCTTTAGTTTTACTGGTACCAATACTTTTAATAAAATTGTAACTTCTATTTTCTTACACTCTAAATATTTGTGATCATGTATTATTGTCAAAAGGTAAAATGTGCTTAGTTTTGTTGTAAAATCTAAAACTATTAATTAGCAAGGGACTAAAGTAAAAAGTGGGTCAACTTCATGTGTGCAAAAAGTATTGCCATATTACAGAATAGTTGTATGAGATGTATTTTGCAAAGTTGTAGAACCAGCACTCGTATTGTAACCATATATTCCATTTAAATAATACTATCATTATTTCTGCATATTGCTGTCAGTTTTTCCCAAGTGGTATTAATTTTCTGATCTGATGTTGTTCGTTTCTTGTGCAATTTTTACATATCAAGAATTCTCAGTATCATTAAAAAACAATGTAATCTGCACCAAATTGAGTTGTTTGAGAAGAAATTCATTTTTTAACCCAAAATCCACTGAATCCATGAGTTCTGGCATTAAAGTCTCATATTAAATAACATTTAAAGTAGCCATGATAGTAATTTAGGATGCAGCTGTTCTAATTTCACCAGTAATAATCGCTATACAACTAGAGATGACATCTCTTTCAGTATTTTGATTTCAGTAGAGCCTTAACAGAGTGGAACAGTAAGAAAGAGTGACAGATATTTAAGTGTTAGAGAGATATTTAACAATGGCTATTCTTCCTGCCACCACTTCCTCAATGGAGATCACACACACACACAACTTAGATTAAATCCTGAAATCCTGGCGGCATCCCTGCAGGGGAGATAACTTGACCATTTTATTTGATTTTATTGGTCTCTGGTTATCCCATGGTATTTCTGTTATTTGAACATTATCTTGCAGTGTGTCCAGTCAGCATGGTCTGAAAAGGCATACAACCGTTGAGTGCTGGAGTTGTTGAAAGACTCGCATTACTACAGATATGGAAGAACGAGAACCATACTATAAATCAGTGAAGATAAAATAGAGTATCCATGGTTTGACTGTCCCTGATTGGTTGATAATGAAAGTAACATTTTAGTAAAAAGAATCTTTTGAGAGCTTGTCCTACTTATAACTGAAAAAAGTCAGGGACATTGTTTAATTAACATAATTTCCATCCCTCTACAGACCTGAGTTTGGAAGACTCATTACTGAAATCAGCACCTGACTCTTAGGTGTAGTATTGAAAGCACACATTTCAAATTTGTGTAGATCCAGAAAATGGTGCAGCTGTTGAGGTTTTCTTTTCACAAAAGCTGTCGTCATAGATGTGTCTATACTGATACAAATTTGATCATGAGAACTTGAAATTTTAAGTTATTGAATTTTAACATGGTGTTTGCACGGGTTTACAATGGGAACTGAATTAGTACAGCGAGTCCTGAACTCTTGAGTTTTGTGCAGAAACATGGAATCCAAGCAGAATACATCCAGAAAAGTAGAGGTTTTCTATCTTGGATTTAGTCTCCCCGTTGCATTTCACATTGATATGCATATTCACAAACAATTAGTATAGTAGTAGGAAAAGTAAGTGACAAATTTAGATACATATCATAAACATGACAAACAGTATGTGGAGGGACAAGATCATAAGAACAGGCTGGAATGGAGAAGTATAATAACAACAATAATGAGTAGAAGTGTGCCTCTTTTTTGATGTGTACTACATTAATTTCTCAGCTTCAGTAAGAAATTACATCAAAGGGAAGACAATAAAGGATGTACAGTTAACTAAACCACGTGAATTTAGCTACTCAAATCGATTTTAACCTTCTGGTTATATCTTTTCTGGTCTGTTTCTGTCCATTCTGGTGATTATGTCCACTGAATCAGTATGGTTGGAAAAAAATTTGGCAAATTTAAAGATTGAAAAATCTTTTGGCAGATTATGATTATACATTGTACTTCTGCCTGAGAGATGTGAATAATTTCATTTCTTGGTTTGTTGATTCTGGTTGTTGCTCAGTTCAAATGCATCATTGAAAAACACTGATGCATTCTCATACTTTGTTACAAATATTTATTACAGATGTACATCTCCAGATATTGGTGAATATAGCTTGAATAAGTTATAACAGTTCTGGTTGGAACAATGGACATTGTTAGAGAAACTTGAAGTGAGCTAAAATGTAAACTTTTTGTCAGCGTGTGATGCAGGATTGCTCAAGACTTCTCCATCCCATATGCTTACCACGAAAAATCCATTTGTACCAACTGATGATGACTTTTAGGTAACGGTCAGAAAGGCATAATTGACAATATTCAAAGGTCTACAAACATTACTGGAGTCAAAATTTATAAACTCAAACAGCTGTGGCAAAAATGATGGACTAGTACCTTTGCTGCTGTTGCCACAGTTGATTAGTTGGTTGATTTAGTTTGGTCTGGTTTGTGTTTTTTGGAGGGGGGTTAACAGTATATTAGGTGGAGGAAGAACCCCAAAAGACCACCAACCCAAATTGGTTGATCTGTGACAAAAACTCACTCTGAGAGATGTGCAAGTGATCTGTAAAAGTAAGCACCTTAGTACACTAGGGCACATGGAGCCTCTGTTGATTTGATGTTTATCTCCAACAACCGAAGTCATTTAGACATGAGATCTCTGGTTTTGGTAGATCATTATGGCCTTTACACCATTTTCAGATGAAGAGAATCTATATATGGCAGCCAGTTTTACTGCTGAAGAAAATCCAAGTACTTTTGAGA
>JAECUM010075382.1:0-12142 GCA_016617855.1 Megalonaias nervosa | reverse complement strand
ACCAGCATTTGTACAGTACCAGAAATGTGTCTGTACAAGCATTTTTATGGTACTACTGGAAATGTCTGTACTAACATTTGTATGGTACTACCAGAAATGTGTCTGTACAAGCATTTGTACAGTACCAGAAATGTTATGTACATGCATTTGTATGGTACTATCGGAAATGTGTCTGTGCTAGCATTTGTATGGTACTACCAGAAATATGTCTGTACAAGCATTTATACAATACCAGAAATGTGTCTGTACAAGCATTTGTACAGTACCAGAAATGTGTCTGTACAAGCATTTGTATGGTACTACTGGAAATGTGTCTGTACTAGCATTTCTATGGTACTACCAGAAATGTGTCTGTGCAAGCATTTGTACAGTACCATAAATGTGTCCGTACCAGCATTTGTACAGTACTAGAAATGTGTTCGTACGAGCATTTGTACAGTACCAGAAGTGTGTCTGTACAAGCATTTGTATGGTACTATCAGAAATGTGTCTGTACAAGCATTTGCATGGTACTACCAGAAATGTGTCTGTACAAGCATTTGTACAGTACCAGAATTGTGTCTGTACATGCATTTGTATAGTAGTACCATAAATGTGTCTGCACTAGCATTTGTACAGTACCAGAAATGTGTCTGTACTAGCATTTTGTATGGTACTACCAGAAATGTGTCTGTACAAGCATTTTTATAGTAGTACCAGTCTGGGGCTAATTAATAGCATAAAGAACTGGCAAATAACTTGATAACTGTGTTGAGATCAAATCTGTAATGTGTACATCTTCATGCGCAACTATTTACTGACATTTCATGTGTAGCTTATTCCTCTGGAAACCTTTTTAACATGAATGAATGCAAGAATGCAAGTATGCTGCTGCTGGTTCATTGCAGTTTTCTGCTTTGAAGAATAAAAGTTGCACATCATCATTTTTATATCCTCTTTATTGTAAAAAAAGAAGCCTCATGAAAAAATCTGATATCTAAAAGCTTTAGGGACCAAATTTCTGGAATGTGTATTCTGACATCTAAAAGCTTTAGGGCCACACTTCTGGAATGTGTATGCAAGGTCAATATGCATCGTATGGCTGTATTGAATTTTTAAACATGGAATCTGTCAGCTTGGGTCTGTAGCTCAAATTGCCCCAGAAACCAATATGTTATTTTGTGCTAAATGGTGTGGTTTATCACTTTTAGCATCTTTCTTCGGAAAATGTACCTGACCTCAACTTCTTATACTAATAACAACACCTGAGCCACTGTCAGTACATTATTAACATCTGTGTCACTGTAAATGCATTAAAAAACACCTGAGCCATTGTCAGGACATAACATCTGAGTCATTGTCAGTACAACACCTTAGTCACTGTTTATACATCAACAGTACTTCAGCTACTGTCATAAACAACACCTGAGTCACTATTAGTCCATAAACAACACCTAAGCCCGTCAGTACATCAACAGTATCCAAGCCACTATCAGTACATAAACACCTGTACCACTGTCAGTATATAAACAACACCTGACCCGCTGTCAGTATAAACAAACTGAGCCACTGTCAGTACATAAACAACACCTGACCCACTGTCAGTATATAAACAACATCTGAGCCACTGTCAGTACATATACAACATCTGAGCCACTGTCAGTACATATACAACATCTGAGCCACTGTCAATACATAAAACAATAATGCTACATGGCAAATCCATCTTATTTGGAATCTTGACTTTTTGTGAAATTACTTCATGTGAAGTCTAAACAAGCACATATTGGCAGAAATAAGACATTTAAAAAAAGTCACAATAATCCTAGCTAAAAATGCCTTGGCATTAAATGTTGATCCCTGACCTTAGTTTATATTCTTTAGCCATTTAAGCCAATGCAAACTCTACACATATAAAACTTGCACTTGAATCCAACATAAAATTTTGCAAGCTGAAACAGTTTATACTGTGTTTGGCCATTATAACCACACATTCTTTGGCTAAATTTCATAAAGTTCATCATAAGTGTAAACTGACAATCCAACCCCCCACCCCCATCCTAACCTGACCCAACCACCACCTCTCTGGACTATAACTCAGCATAAAGAGGTTAGTGTTAGGACTGGTCAGCCTGGTGTCAGGATAATGTGACTGGGTGGGACATGATGCTACATGTCTGCAGCATGATGCCCCTGTGCTTGACATCACCACAAACTGCCACACTGCGACATCGTAGCGATATGACTGAAATTTTTTAAAGCTACATTTAAAATCCAAATCATCCACACACCTAGCAAACAACATAGACTCGGGTGTGCTGGCATATTATGCGATGACAGATCTGGGTCCATGCAAATTGCAGTTGGAACTAATTTATACAGGAGTGTATATAATAAGTACTATACTAGAGTATTCATTCCCCAAATATGAACAATCACAACCCTAACTTACACTAATCATAATTTCTAAAATTACTGATGGCACATTCAAATAATGGTCTGAACTCACCCTACATTCTCCAGACTGTCTAATCTTCTGAATTACTCCTGCGTAATTTCAAAAATTGGTTACCAGAACAAAACAATACATTAGATAAGGGTTTAGGGACAAGGCAAACTCTTTAACTCAAAATAATCAAAATATCTATGTAACACAATAAGTCTCCAAATGTTGTGGAGATATCTTAAGTGCAAGTTTTCAGAATAAAAGGTGCAAAATACAAGTATTCAACATCACTAACATAAATTACCTTGATAATATTGCATTTGGGTTAATGTGAAACAAAATACGAAAAGGAATCATAAAAGGTATAAAACATTCCTTCTTTATCTTTAAAAATGGAAAGAAAAAAATAATGCTCACTATGTTTTGTGACATGCATTTAGCCTTCACAATTTATCCATCTGAAATACAGATTTTTGTATATCCTGCATTGTCCAGTTTCAACTGACCAACAGACTGAGTGACCAATGTGGTAACTAACTGACAGACAGACTACATATGTTGGCAGTATATACAATTTTTTTTCATCCCTCCACTTGCACAGTATAAATCTGCAGTCTTTTAACTTGAGATGCTGTATCTAAACTTACACCACCTACTAAATACCTACTAAGCTTTGTAGCTTGCAGGTATCAAATACTTAGTGCTCTAGACACATGTCTGGGGAATTTCAGGTGAAATGAGCAAGTGTCATATCTATTTTCACTCAATCTTGGTGTAGGGATGCTATATGGCTTGTAGAGGTAAATTGATGGGAATTTGTTCCACATGAATTATTCTATGGCATTTGATGTCTCCATACTTGGATATTAATATTTGGTGAAAGACTTTATCAGACCTAGAAGGCACTTACAGCACTTAGAGCTACAATATATTATAGTAAATTTTCTAAAAATTCAGTCACATTAAGCAGTAAAAGTACCAGCAGGGGTGGGGGTGGGTCAGAAAGGGAGTTGAAGAGAGGAGATGATCTAAGTGACTAAATTTGTAGTCTAAAGTTGTTTAGTGAATGTAGATTTTTTTCAACGTAAAAAAACTTGTCATATGTTTATTGCATTTAATTAATTACAGATTATCACACAAGCAGAAGAAAAAAGAATTGTATGATCTGTGTTAGAGTAAATCATAACATTTTAACAATACAGAGAATTCAATATGACAGCAACAAAATTTTAACGAATAATGAATGCCCTAATTATATATTAGAACACAGAGGCATGAAGTGGTAGAGGAGGAGATAGCAGTCAGATGACATGTCAACTTGTATACCACAGACACGTAAAGACATGAGGGTTATAGTAAAGTACAAGTTCCCCAAATGACATGTCGAGTTGTACACCAGTATGGCTCGATTGGAGTTTCCTTAATGTCTTTGATTTTGTGCACAAGTACATAAAGACAGGTGGCTGTGGGGTAGGAGGTACCCTAATATCTTTGATTTGTACACAAGTATGCAGAGACACCAGGAAGAGGCTGGGCAGGATGTACCTTAATGTCTTTGATTTTGTATACCAGTACCTAAAAACAAGGGGTAGCTGAGGGGTACTAGGTATCCTAATGACTTGTGTTGACTTGTATACAGAGATTGAGGAGGTGGGCACTGCAAGGTTGGATGTAGCCTATGACTTGTAGATATGGTGCTGGTTGCCGGGTAGATCATAGCCCCATGCCTTGTTGACTTGTTTATCATTATACAGAGCCAGGGTTGATGGGAAGCTAATGTCTCACTGTCGTGAATGCCAGTACATGAAGACAAAGAGTGGCTGCAGGGTAGAAGGTAGTTGAATGACTTGGTGTCTTATGCATGAGTAACATGCGAGTTGGAAGTATCTTAAAAGACTTGTTGGTTTATATACCAATCAGTTGTGTCATTTGCCAATTAGGTAGACAACTCATATATTGTACTTTTGATTATACAGGTTATATCATAGTTAAAATAAAAGCTTTTAAATCTCAAGAAATACAATGACAAAACAAGGAGAAAACTGGTTTTGTTATTAGTGTCTATATTAATAATTTGTGTGCTGATTTTGCTTCAGTATGTCTTGTTGAAATGAGCACACTTATACTGATATTAAGTTGATCAAAATTTAAAAGCAGTCTGATTTTATACTCAAATATTGCTGTTCATTTTATTTCTCGACTAAACTTTGTTCTGTTCTTCCATCACAATGTAAACTGACGAGTTCAACAAATGTCTACACTCACCGATAAAAAATAAAACCATTTGAAAATATTTAACTATTACATTTCTTGATTTCACATCCTTTCTCCATTTCTTCACAACACCACAATGAATGTGCCTAATGGCTCAGCAACCGACAGCGCAGAACCACTAAAACCCAACTATCTTGCATCGATAACCACTTAAACTTGCATATGCTAGAGCCTGGGATCAAACCCAGAACTGCAGTGGAGCAAAACATGTAGTAGTCCTTCACCATCAAGTTCCTCAGGATAACATGATCCCTCCTTCCATGACAGAGGCTGAATTATATTATTGCATAATATGTACCCAGCACACCTCCCCCTCAACAACTCATGCACAATGTGGTGGGAAAAAAAACTGCACTCTAATGAGGGTCTGAGTTAACAAGGGACCTCTAAATAATGAAGAGGGGGCCATCCCAGCTAGACAGTGAGAAGGCTGGGGGGGGGGAGGATAGGTAGCTGCACTGTTTAATGGGTGAATATTTGTTTTATAATCCAAATTGGAAATAGTTTCAGTAAACAGCTTTAATGAAGTTGTTCACTTTTTTTGTAACCTTAATTTTCAAGACAATCTCTGAAAGATTGTAAAAAACTTAACTCCAAAAGGTTTCAACGCATCATGTACATGTGAGCCTCATTGTGTACATGCAAAACACTGTATTACATCAATGCTTTTTGTACAACAAAACAAGATTTCTTTTGTTAAAAAAGTAGTGACATTTGTTTCGTGCAAAAACCATCAATGTTGAAACTAGATTTTTTAAAAACTCTTATACAAGTGAAATACTGATGCCTTGATTTCACTGCAAGTAACTGAAACTTCTGCCCATCCTTGAGCAAACCTCTTTGTGCCATTTCAATAATTTTAAGTTCAATACAAACTTTGGAACACACTTCTCCATAATAAACTATATCTATCAAAAAAAGATCTGAATTCACTGTGTAATCCTTTCACTTAGTTGCCTTGCTATCTTTGATCACATTTGTGAATGACTACAATAACTTAAGGTAGTTTAATTGTTACTTGTACAACAATATTTATAAGTGTTCAAGTGGTCATTTGAAATGAGCTGACCTGACACACAACCGTGACCACTAGCTCTTACGCAAGTAGAATTTGCATGCCTTTTATCCTTTTTTATATATATTCCATTCTCTTTGTTTAATCTGACACAAAAGACATAATTAATGTGATAGCAGAAAACCAATCTGCTTTTAACTGAGTATGACAATACAAGAAATAAGTCTACAAATCTGCAAATCTGAGATCAAAATACGGTCAGCTAATTAGGTTCTCACAGAAATGCCCACAGAACTTACTGTGACAGCAGACTGACATGTTTTACATTTGAACACAAGAGGGCATATCACATTTATGACTATTTCACTGAAACTGAATTAAAATAAATAAAACATCAATTTCACTTGACAAAACTTATTTCATTGCTATTTATTTCTTTAACTGTTACAACTGGTTGGCATCAGTGCCATTCTCTTACCAAAATTTTATCAAAGATTGTTATTTATACTGTACTGAGAATTTTGGGGGGTGGGGTGGTGAGAATAGGAGTTCTTATAAATGAGAATTTCATGTTCATTAAAATTTCAGGATGTTAAACAATATTTTCAACAATAAAACAAGCAATATCAAGGTTTTCTTTCTCAGTTTTGATCATGATTTTCTACATATTCACCAAATAAGGGTCATTTCTTTTGGCATTTTCTAGAAAACATGGGATTCACACACACACACACATTATAAGCAAGTTTGAAAATTATCAAGGGAGCTATGTATTAGTGATATTACCTATGTCACTATGCACTTTATGGCTTCCTTGAATGGTGCTACAAGGGATCACTGTATAATGTACAATGTACCCCATTACTTATGTCACTATGCACTTTAAGGCTTCCCTGAATGGTGCTACAAGGGACCACTGTATAATGTACAATGTACCCCATTACTTATGTCACTATGCACTTTAGGTGGCACTGTACACTTTCGTATTTTGCACTGGGTTAGAATTTTAAAGAAAAAGAATTTCCCCGGGTTTCCTCACTGGTTATACTGGCTATTCAAAAAAGACCTTACATATCTTAGGTATTTTTCAAAGAACCTTTAATTCCCTTTATTTTGGTGTATGATTAATGGGTGTAATATGAGTTATTGAGTATACAGCTTGGCCTTACTTCAGACGTGCACCTTTCAAAAAAGTGCTAGCTCCACTTGGTCATTTTCACTTCCTGAACTTCAGAGGTAAATTGTTAAAAAAAGAGCCAATAACTTTTTTTACATTTTATATATTTGGTAATTCATTCATTGCACTTTCAGAAGCTGGTATTGTCTAGTCTGGCAAAATTCATTTTCCCTATTTTAGTAGCTCCTAAGAATAGTGTACTTTAGGCAAATTCAGGCTGATTTTTGGAGCACAAGGGAGCAGTCATTTTAGTTACCAGTGTGCCAAGATCATTTACAATTTCCAAAAGTACAATATCCAAAGAAATGTCAGCCACATTACATCAAAGTAGCATAGAGGTATGCGAACATTCTCTCCACAGTGCATGTTTTTTAAATGAAAACAACTTCACCTTGCATACACCACTCTCTGAAAAGTACATAATAACTGGTGAGCACCCTCTTAAGGCTTCCCTGAATGGTGCTACAAGGGACCACTGTATAATGTACAATGTACCCCATTACTTATGTCACTATGTAATTTAAGGCTTCCCTGAATGGTGCTACAAGGGACCACTGTATAATGTACAATGTACCCCATTACTTATGTCACTATGTACTTTAAGGCTTCCCTGAATGGTGCTACAAGGGACCACTGTAAGTAGTATAGTGGGTTACCGTAGCGTCAATGGGAATTAGCATTACAGACCCCCCCTGGGCCAGTATAGCGTCAAGAAAGTAGGTCAACACCCTGGGCCAGTATAGCGTCAAGAAAGTAGGTCAACACCCTGGGCCTGTATAGCGTCAATGGAAAAATGAGGTAGAGGGACTAGAACACCCTGGGCCTGTATAGCGTCAATGGAAAAATGGAGTAGAGGGACTAGAACACCCTGGGCCTGTATAGCGTCAATGGAAATTTTTGTAGAGCGGTGACTAGGAGACTGGGGGGTTTGTAGAGCGATAAGCGACAGGTGGCATGTTTCTTTTTTTTAGTAGAGGAAGGGTTTTATATATATATATATTCGTTTAGGGGGAGATAAAATGAAAATTAAGATCTTTTCGAGGCATTGGAAGTGGCCCTGAAAAGGGCCTTTGTCTTCTTCTATTGTCTCCACTTCTTCCACCATGTTCTCACTTTGGCAAAAATTCCTTTCTTCTTTTTCTTTTCTTCTTCGGGCATCCAGTCAGGATGTCTGAGAGCTCTGAATTTGTCTTGCACTTTCATCCAATTGTTGTTCAATTTCTCAAACTCTTCTTTCTTTTTTTGGTTTTCTTTGTCCTTTCTTTCTTTCTTCCACGTTTCCTTGATCTTCTTTACTTCTTCTTTCAGTACTTTTCTCATTAGGTCTTCGCCTTTCTTGATATTATCTAAGCCTTTTTTGACAAAAGGCCACTCCATTAAATGGAAGATGTCTTCCAAAAAACATTTCACTTGGATCACAGTATCCAGAACCTGCTTTAAGGTTCCCACTCTGAAGTATTTGGGATTGATGATTCCTCTCAACTTATCCGCTTCTTCTATTGTTATCATTTGCAAATGATAACTTGCTGCTTTCAAACTGTTCACCAAGTCTAGGCTACCTGGGAACTTCCATTCTTTGTCAAGTCTGTCCAGCACGTAGGCTCCATCCATGATCCACCACCAACTATCTGTTAACTTGTTAAATAATTCTATGCTGCCAGTCATTTTTTATTCTGTGTAGAATGGCGCGACTGACGAACGCTATGCTTTTATATACTTCAAGCACGGACGTGAAGGAAAACATACCTTGCACTCACTTCACATATGATATACTATCCTTACCAACGAACGAACAAGCATAAAACACACACTATACTATCCTCACCAACGAACGAGCAAGCATAAAACACACACTATATACTATCCTCACCAACGAACGAGCAAGCATAAAACACACCATATACTATCCTCACCAACGAACGAGCAAGCATAAAACATACACTATACTATCCTCACCAACGAACGAGCAAGCATAAAACACACACTATACTATCCTCACCAACGAACGAGCAAGCATAAAACACACACTATACTATCCTCACCAACGAACGAGCAAGCATAAAACACACACTATACTATCCTCACCAACGAACGAGCAAGCATAAAACACACAAACATACCATCCACACAATCGGGATGAGAAAAAAACATATTATATACTATCCCCACCAACGAACGAGCAAGCATAAAACACACAAACATACCATCCACACAATCGGGATGAGAAAAAAACATATTATATACTATCCTCACCAACGAACGAGTAAGCATAAAACACACACTATACTATCCTCACCAACGAACGAGCAAGCATAAAACACACACTATACTATCCTCACCAACGAACGAGCAAGCATAAAACACACACTATACTATCCTCACTAACGAACGAGCAAGCATAAAACACACAAACATACCATCCACACAATCGGGATGAGAAAAAAACATATTATATACTATCCTCACCAACGAACGAGCAAGCATAAAACACACACTATACTATCCTCATCAACGAACGAGCAAGCATAAAACACACAATATACTATCACACCAACGAAGGAAGAGAAGAAAAACACACCCCCATATACTATTCACACCAACGAACGCGCATGCAAACACACACACACACACACACACACACACACACACACACACACACACACACATCAGTAAAGAGTGAGTGTTTATAGTCACACCACACTACATTCACACGAATTGGCAAATTGAATAAGTTCTCTTTTCTAGAGATCTGGTTAGCCCTGAGAAGGGCTGTTTTTTTAAACTTCAGATGCACCTGGCTAATGGTGACATCTCCCAGGGCGGGCACCACACACGCATCGCCGGCTCCAATCCTGCTCCCAATTGATGCGTGTGGCTGGGAGCGCAGAGGGAGGTTGATTTGCTTCACTATCCCACTCCTCAGTTTGAGGGATAGTGAATACTTGTTCCCTTCTTCTTCTATTTATCACCCTGGGATGCTGACGTCGAGGCTCCCACTCTTGCCTCTGCCTTTCCAATTCCTCCTCCCAATTTTCAATTTGAGGGACAGCAGCTCTCGGTCGTTGTGGTACTGGTAGTGGCTGCGGTGTTGGTAGTGGCTGTGTAGGCGTCCTCACCTCAGGTTTGACCTCACACTGAGGTCTCAGCATGAGGTGAGGTAGTATCCCTCTCTTCATTTCCTTCTCCTCTTCTTTCTTTCTCTTCTTCTCTTCTTCTTCTATCCTTGCTTCCTCCGCTACACCCTCCATAGCCAGTTCGTCTAGCAGACGTCTGGCATACTCCAGGTGCATCTGAAGTTCCAGTAATTTTGCAATTCTGTTACTCATTTTCAATGTTGACGAGTCAACGATGGATAGCCAGACTGACGATCGCACCAATTTATATACTTGAAGCACGGACGTGAAAGCAAACATTCCCTAGCACTCAAATTTACCATCACACGCGGACTTAAAAGAAGCACTCACGTTTACTTTTTACTTACAAACACAGACAGACACAATTGGACAAGACAGAGAAACGAAGTGCTTATAGGCACACTTCTATTTTTTTGTAAACATACAAACACACTAATATTTTGTTTTACTGACAAAAGAAACGAAGTGCTTATAGACACACTTCTATTTTCTAATGACAAATTTTGGCAAATTGAATGAGTATGTCTTTTCGAGAGTATTGGGTAGCCCTGAAAAGGGCTGTGTTTTTTTTTGTTCACGGAAGTAATGGCAATCTTTTTTTACTGTCTAAGATTGCGTCCCCGTCTGGCAGTAGGCTTTCCTATTGGATACGGTCTGCTTCTGCGAAAAGAGAAAGAGAATTCTTTGGTGTCTACTCGACAGTCCACAAAACCTCTGTCTGGTTCTTGCTGCTGCTGCTGCTGCTGCTGCTGTTGTTGTTGTTCTTCTCTCTCCTTCTTCTGAAGTCTGTATTTCTCAGTCCATTCTTCTTGTTCTTTTTTAATTTCCTCTCTAAACATCTCTTCTATCAGACCTTGGACTGTGGAGAGCATTCTAACATTCTCTATTTCTTCAGGCTTCGGTATCAGGTTTAGCCTGACACGATGCAAATTGACATATGCTTCGTTCAGCTGGGCTAGTCTGGAAGGCATCTTCATAGGTTGACGAGTCAACAGTGAATGGTCAGACTGGAGACCCACCCGCTTTATATGGTTCAAACGCGGACGCGATAGAAAACATCCCTACTGGGTTTTAGTGTCGGAATGCTATGATAGCGAATGTCATGATGAGGGATAGAAAGAAGTCAAAGAGCATATATTCACAGTGTTTTTTGAAAACAAACGACAGACACATTTTTTTCAAAACACAACATTTTTATTCAAGTAACAAGTAACAAGTCATAACTCACAAGTAACAAGTAACATCAAACCAATTATTTTTGACAAGGTTGACAACGTTGTGAAATCATGTGAGATTTCCATTGATGGAAGTCATGAGGCCATTGATGTACACTACGTTTCCTAGCTAAACACAAAAGATAACTATAATGGTCACAAAACCATCGATCTATTTTCTCATCGTTTCTAGAAGAGTGACGATCAAAATAAGTCACTAAATGTTCTAAAGGATATCCAAGACTGCGTTGATGAAGAAAATATACACAATATTGGCCACACACCATGGAATCTGTACCTTGTAATTTCACATTATTGTATCGTGTCGTCTGGGCATTTCTTCTCATAAAGTCAATGATATCGTCTTCCAAAGGGGGTAATCCATACGAATCAAAATATTCCACACAATTCTCTTGAAGGAAGTAGACGGCAACCCAGTGAGTGCCTGGAAGATGACTTTCGTCCGTGTTGATGACATAAGCTTGATGGTCTTTAGGTTTGCGATGAGGTAGTTCATCCTTAGCGCACACGACAGGATTCCAAGAAGCAGTATACGAACTATTGTTCAAAAGGTAATAAAGTTCCCAGGTATCCATGTTCTGTTGTGTTGTTTTTGTTTTTTCACAGGTAATGATAAGTCATCAATTCAATTCTGACTTTTTGTTTGAAACGATCTGTCAAGTATCCGTTTCTTTGCCTTGTCTCCGCACTCTGGGCTAAGAGAGCTTCGATGCGATAGATCTCTAGAGAAGTCAGTGGAGGACAGGAATGATCACGCAAGCCTTTATACCACTCATGCAACACGGTTTCTTCTGAGATGAGACTCCAAGCGTCGTCCAGATACTCGTCCAATTTTTCTTCTTGACTCATCATCATACATTTATCGTGCTGAATTTGACTGGG